>JAMPIV010003159.1:0-226437 GCA_024509875.1 Oreohelix idahoensis
TAAGTACATTTGAAGCCCTCATGGACTTACTTCTTAGAGAGAAGGTTATGTCTTATGTTAATGAAGCTTTTCTTTCTTTTCTTCATGAGCGTAAGCCTAAAAATATAAAAGAAATGGAAGAATACTGTAGCCAGTATGTTACTGCGCATCCGCACATAACCATTAGTAACTCTAAGGCGAAAGAAGGTCTGCCAGTTGCTTCGGCAGCACCTTATGGCCCAAATTTTATGCTTAAATTTCAGGGTAGCCAGCAAAATTTCAATAAAAAGAGTAACCGTAAGTATGCCCAGAACCAGGGTAATCAATTTCAGGGAGATTCTTCTTCCCAGAACTGGAGACAACCTAATATTACACGGTATTCTATTCCCGGTAACTTTAAAATTTTCATAAAGCTAATCGGTAACGAGGAAAAAATTAGTTGCAGAGACCTCAATACCAAGATAATAGAAGCTCCCAACAGCATAGAGATGGTAATGACAGTTATGGAAACTGGAACGCAAACCAGGATAAAAATTACAGTAGGGACTTTAATGATAATTGCAGAGGCAATAATGGTCGCGGTAGATCGCAACAGAAGAGAAAAAGATATCAACAGACAAACTCTGTTCAACAAGAATCTCAGGGAGCAGATAAACAGGTTAATAATGATAAAAACCATAATACTATCGGATGCTCATCTTTTGACTTTGGTAGGGCAAATAAATGTATCCAATGCAGTACTTTATTTGATCCGAAAACCATTAGTACTCTAAGCTGTGGTCATCCTTTGCCCGCCTTCCTGCTAATGTTGCTCATGATGGGAGAGGTTCTCTTATATTACATAAGGGGCTTGTAAATAGTAATCCAGTCTCGGTGTTGTTTGATTCTGGATGTACTACTGTCGGGGTTAGGCAATCTCTTGTAGATCCATTCTGTGCTACAGGAAAGGTCATCAAATGTGTCACATTTGGTGGCACGTTGGAAAAATATCCTACTGCCATAATACATATTGCTACTCCTTTCTTCACGGGAGAGGTCCACGCGTGTCTACTTCCAAACCCTATTGCGGACCTTATTATTGGTCGTATTCACGGAGTTAGGGAATGTACCCCACAGCAGATTGCTGTTTGGGAAGAGCAAAACATTGAAGCTACCAATACGGTGGTCACAAGAGCACATGCTCTGGATCCACCTCAAACTTCATTAACTAATAATGATGAAGTAGATGAACAAAATAGTCACTTGACTATTACACGTGACTCATTTATCAAATTGCAAGAAGAAGATCCGTCGTTACAAAAATTCTTCATTCTAGCAAAAAAGGTGATCCTAATCAAAATACTAATAGAAAATCTTGGATTTCTATGAAGAACGGCGTACTTGTACGTATGGTACAAGACTCGACTACATCCACTCATTCACAAATTCTTGTGCCTAAGAGCATGAGGGTGCAAATATTGCAACATGCTCATGACTCGCAATGTGCTGGACATATGGGTTTTTCCCGTACAAAGTCGAGAGTTCTTGCGGCTTTCTTTTGGCCATTTGTGAGCAAGGACATACGAATGTACTGTCGCTCTTGCAAAGTATGTCAGGAGGTCAAATCTAAAGGACCACGACATGCTGCGCCTATTCAGGCTGCTGACATTCCAATTCGCCCTTTTCAAAAAATGGCAATAGATATTATCGGTCCTTTTAGAATTAAGTCGGCTAGAGGCATCAATTTATTCTTACATGTGTCGATATGTGCACACGTTGGCCAGAGGCAATACCTCTCAAGAGCATCTCAACTGCTGATATCGCGGGTTTTCCCGGAGAAATATTGTCAGACCATGGCACTCAACTTATATCAGACACTATGTCACAGGTAATGTCTATGCTACATATAAAAAGGTCTCTCAGCAGTATCTATCACCCAATGTCTAATGGGTTGGTCGAACGTTTAAATAGGACTCTAAAAACTTTACTGGGTAAAATAACTGAGGATCATCCTCAGGATTGGGACAGGGTCTTACCCGCGGCTCTCTTTGCGTATAGAGAGGTCCCCAATGAACATACGGGGTTTTCCCCTTTTGAACTTGTCTTTGGCGCGCAACCGCGCGGCCCTATGTCTTTACTTCACGATCTAATCACTGCCGATAATATTAGCGATGAGACTCAGTCTTCTTATGAGTACGTCATTGCTCTTAGAAAAAAAATCATTGAGGCATGCAGACTAGCAACTTCGTCTTCCGAATTTGCTAAAGAAAAGGCAAGGCAGTTTGCGAATAAGAATAGATGTCTACGACAACTTTGTCCAGGTGACAAAGCTCTCGTCCTACTTCCTTCAAGGGAGAACAGACTTCTAATTGCATGGAAAGGTCCATATGCAATAGTCTCCAAAATTTCTGATGTCGACTATGTTGTCGATATTGATGGAAAGCATAAAACTTTCCACATAAATATGCTCACGGAATTTCATGAAAGACCAGACTATTTGCAGCCTATTTTCCAGGCAACGGACAATTCTCAAGTACCTCATGGTCAATACTCATCGCTGTCAGTTATACAGGATGAGGAAACTACTTTTTCTGATGTCAATCTTCCTCTTTCTATGGTCCCACTTTATTCTACGGAATCTTGGAAAAACGTTACCGTTTCTCCAAATCTTTCCGCTGAGGAACATCGACAAGTTTCTTCGATGTTGCAAACATTTCAGGATGTTCTTACAGACATCCCGGGACACACACATGTCATTGAACATGACATTGTGCTAACTGATCATAATCCTATCAGAGTCAGACCCTATCCAATACCTATCCATTTCCAGTCTCAAGTCGAGAAAGAATTGGATGAAATGATACGTTTGGAAATCATTGAACCATCCACTTCAGCATACTCTTCGTCTATGGTTATTGTTCGAAAGAAGGATAATAACATTCGCATTTGCGTAGATTATCGCAAATTGAACCAAGTTACGAAGTTCGACGCTGAACCTATGCCTTCATTAGAAGAGCTACTCAATAAACTTTCTAATTCTAGATTCTTTACCAAACTAGATTTGTCTAAAGGTTATTGGCAAGTCCCGCTAACTGAACGTGCCAAACCTTTTACAGCTTTTTCTACACCTAGGGGTTTATTCCAATGGAATTTCATGCCTTTTTGTCTTATGAACGCCCCTGCTACATTCGTACGCATGATGCGGCGAATTCTCGCATATCGTACAGCTGTCATAGCATACCTAGATGATATCTGTCTATTCAGTGATTCCTGGGAAGATCACTATTTGGGTTTATACGAATTACTGTCTACTGATGGGTTGATATTCGCGAGTATAGGAACAGCCTGGTTTTTGACTGCAAAACCCTCTAAAGCCTTTATAGGATTTAGTGAGATTTCTTTCCTAGGTCATCGTGTTGGTCATGGTCTTTTAATGACAGAGGACCACAATGTTTCAAAAATACTTAACATTTCGGTCCCTAAGACGAAGAAACAAGTAAGGAGTCTATTAGGTTTGATCCAATTCTACGGACGATTCATTCCGAATCTGTCCTCCATTATGGCACCGCTTTCTACTTTATTGAAGAAAGGGTCGCCTAATTTGATCCGCTGGTCAAAAGAATGTCAATCCTCATTGGACCAGGTTAAAGACCTATTTTCATCTCCACCTATTCTTAGGTTACCTACTATTGAGAAGACTTTTGTTCTTCGAAGTGACGCCTCGTCAACTGGGATTGGGGCAGCACTAATGCAGGAGTATTCTGATACTCTGCATCCGGTGATGTATATCTCTAGGAAATTAAATGCTGCAGAAAAGAATTACTCGGTTTTAGACCGTGAGTTATTGGCTATGGTATGGTCTATTCTGAAGTTACAAAGATTTCTTCTAGGCGCACATTTCATTGTGGAAACCGACCAGAAAGCGCTTACTGCTATTCAGAGCAAAAACTTGAAGAGCTCGAGGTCCACTCGTTATGCCATAGCTCTTCAACCATTTCATTTCTCGGTTCGAGCTATCCGTGGTTCGGATAATGTAATGGCGGACATTCTGTCCAGATGCCCACACGATTCCACATGATTCTTCTGTCATATATATATTTCCTGATATACAGTCCAATGTTATAATGACATGTTGGTAGATTTTTTTTTCTCACTTTTTTGAGGGGGAATTTATAACATTGTTCCATGTAATTATCTAAGAAGGCTTAGTTAGTGATATACGGGCCAAAAGATCACTCGGCCACATTTAAATAAATTATTTTCAGGATTGTATTGAGAGATTTACCAGTTGTCTTTAAGATTTGTGTTATTGATATTTTCGCAGCACATCATTGAAGATGCGAGATTGTGTCCATTGTGGAACTTTGAGTATATCAAGTCCTGTCCTAGATTGGGAGCGGATGATGTCCACATCTTCTTCTATTGAATGTTTTATGTCAACGAAGATCAACACATGTATTACTTATTAGTTACTGATGCATTACATAATGTAATAAAATAGTGCGGTATATTAATATATTACACCGCTATTTGCAACACATTGTATGATATCATAATAATATATTTGATTTCATATATTGGTATGAGAATAATTTGACTTTTATTATGATGTTGCCAGCATTGTGGTTTGTGTTGGTGGCACCTTCCTGGGATATATACGCGTATACTTAGATAAATTTTTCTCTAAGGACCTGGGATATGATCTCAGTTTCGCTCCAAGTGTTGAGCTATTTTGTTAGGTATATCCGCGCATCATACGTGCGTTAGGAGCCTAGATTTTTCCGGCTCCAGGATTTAAAAAAAAAAAAATGTTTCATTTTTTTTTTTCCCGGGAGGGTGCGGTAATGTTACGCACAAATAATTACTTTTTTCCAAAGTCTTTGTATGATCGTTTTTCGTATGTATGATCATTATTTGACTGAAATGCATGTTATATATATTTTATGGTTAAAGGGACAGAATCCGATATATCGATACTGCTATTTTTTATGAGTTTACCTCCTCTTGTATAGAGACACGTTCGGTCTATAATGTCTTGAACGAAGCGTGACCATATCTCCTTATTTGGTAGTATCAGTCAACTGTTGTAGATGTTTGAAACCTTTCTTAACGCTTCTGTTCATGTCCATAAAAGGCGCGACTGTGTAAGACTTTTATCTCGAATGTTCTTAGAATCGTCTTATTGTGAACAGCGACTCAGAGATTGTCACTCTGCGCATGTCTCGACTTGGTTGTCGTTTGTTGTTCCGCCCAGGTCGGGCAGTTGAGAAATGGACTGATTAGCGAGCGGACGCGACTGCGTCTTGTGATTCTCTGAGGGAAATACATTGTCTTTGTGAGTTAGTTAGCTAACTAGACTATTTCCCCGTATTATTCAAGCCTGCCTGGAGGCATATGTTCATGGTTGATTTTCCGAAATAAGGTAATTCCTCTTGTATCGAACTTTAGGCTATCATCTAGAGGTTCGTCATTTTGTCGCCTTTTTGCTCGCCTGTGTGATTCAAAATGGAGAGGTACTTTGACTAGGATTAAGTCACCGGTATCTTTATACCTGAACTAGCTATATATCTATGGGTCGCTCTAGACCAACAAGACTATTGTCTGTGTTCCAGGATTCGTTATATCAGAGATCACGTCCAAGTCAGATGGTTAGACTTAGGAAGGTTATAAAGGTCGAGCTGACCTGTAATCCATGTATGCTACTCACGTGCAGACAGTAAACGGACGTATTGTATACATCTGATCTGCTAGCATCAGGAAGGAATAATTATTATTGTCTATGAACATTAAGGATCTGCAGCTGACCACGGTTGCAGAAGTTATATGTATTATTTATCAAGCTTCGCTATGATATTTGTTTTTCATACAACTATTGAGTATTGACTTCTACATGACTGTCAGTTAACATGAGTTTGAATGCTGCATTCGTTGTACTATGCCGATAATAACATAAGTATCATGACTGTTTTGTGGCGTGCAATAAATGGTATAAACCTAAAGCGAAGTTACCATTTCTATGACTCTACACGTCATGTTGCCTGTGGTGTACCCTGAACTGTTCTACTGCAACACACACACAGCAACAATCTAAACCAGATAAGACACCCACATCTTGCATTGTAATACCTGGTGTCGATAGAGGTGGTATTTGACGGCATCCTAATTCCACCCTTATCAACCCTGTAAAACGCATTTTCCAGATCTATGAAACAAAGATGGATCTCACTCTTATACTCAAGGGCCTTTTCACTCAGCTGTCTGAGTGTGAAGATTAGGTCTTGAGTACTTCGGTTTGCTTGGAATCCGCACTGGACCTCATCCAATTGTGGCTCAGTGTCACGTAGCGTTTAAAGGATAAGAGAATTATTTAGAGGAAATAATAGATCTGATGTGGAAGATTTGGCTCAAGGAATCCCTGCTGGGTTTTCCCACTTCCGAAGGGTGACGAAGAGGGTAAATTCTCCTAACTCGACAGGTCTGGAAAAGATTGTAAGGAGATATTTGGTCTCTCGCTACCGTCGTCCCCTTCTCAGTTATCTATTATTATTATTCTTTAAATTATATTATATTTTACGAGCCCCCCCCTCCCTTATAAAGGAAGATAAACATAGACAATATTCAACATCTAATGGAAGGAACAAAGCGTGGGGTACAGTATATACACCCAATTGGTTTATTGCAAAAAAGTGAATAGATGGTGAATGATAGTATTGTCGATGGAATTAGTGTCTGCTGTATGTATTATGTGTCTCACAATTCAAGTGTTTTTCATCATGGATGACTAAACTAGGCATTGATGTAGTGAGGTTCCTTTTTCGTGGACTTAGCTTTTCAGCCCCTGGCTGATAGTGAAGTGTGGTTAGTTCTCCGGTCTCCTGACGTTGCCCCGGTAGGTCTTGAATGGTTCGGATTTGCCTTCTCTGTGCTCGACTCCGTATTCTGCGCTGAGATTGGACTGTCGTGCAAGGCTCCACCATAGACTGAAGACAAATACGACGGCTTCATTAATTTTCTAGCTTTAGAAAGCAGTCTTTCCCTAAGCCGTCCCTCTGCCCGTCACCTCAGATTTTAGTCTCTAACATCATATGTCTAGAGTCTAATCTTGAATTCAAGTTTCTCCTGTCTGTCCTTTATTATATTTCTCTGCCCCAGTGGCAGTATTATAATTCTTTAGACTGATTTATCGTCAGCTTAACCCGATGAATTATTATAAATGTCAGTTAAACCCACCAAATTTATCATAGAAAAGTCGGCAACAGTATTCTAGTTCTGTGCCTCTAGCCTAATCGTCATGTCATTATGATGAATTTAACAAATAATTGGACATCCGTGTTTTTAGAATTGTCTGACAACATTATCACACACTTCATGTCTGGTCGCCTCGTCATATAATTTATAATGAATATATGTCACGGTCGGTCAACATTATCGTTACTATTAATTTCCGTTAGTCTAAACGTCGGGTCGAAAATAATCAAATAATATGGAAATTAATAGCTATATATATATATATATTCCCGTTATACATTATTATGAACATGTACATATCCCGTGGGATCATAAAATATACCCGATCACATGTGGCTGGATGTGATCGTAAAACAAAAATATGAATAAAGTAAACATACCAATCTTGCGTCGATTTTGCAATGTACTACACATTTCATCACATTATATTCTAGCGAGATTTCACTTACCTACTCAAAGATGGACGCTAACCCGCAATTAGACACGTGGCTTCAGTGCTTTTAATGCGAGAATTCGCCGATAATTGGGTTAGACCTAGCTGTCTCAAGGGTTCCGGGCAAGTGAAGAATGCTCGTGTTGCCGCCTTTTAGCGGGTCATTTCCGCTTGGACACGTGATCCATAGCGTGCATCATGTGACATTAGCGTCAAATAAACGCTCCAATCAATAGCGTTAAAAGTCACGTGGGGTCTTCCTAAGTGGCATAAACTGGTTTTATCAGCTTAAGCAGTCTTAAATTAAAACAGGTTCCTAGCTACCGAGGTCATTGGTCAACAATGACGTCGTATCTAAAAATAGCGAGGAGAAAATACTGAATGCTAGGAGAATTTCCGCCAGTGACAATTCCCGGGACTTTGCGATCATGCATTGAGGATGAGAAAAAAAAAACGATGTCACGTAAATAATAAAAAAAATGAAGAGAAGATTGGGCAAGTTGTCACACAAGCCCCTCCTCAAGTTTGACGTTCCGTCCAACTCCTCTTGTCCTGTCTTCCTCTTCTTTTCCAGTTTCTCATATCTCCTCGGTTGCGTCCGGATGTCTGCTCAAAAAATCTGCCCCTACGTTGTTCTTCCCAGGTATGTATTCTATGTGAAAGGAATATGGCTGCAACAGGAGTGACCATCTCATAAGCCGGGCATTAAGGTTCTTCGACGCTGCAAGAAATATCAACGGTTGGTGATCACACTGCACCGTGAACTTTTTCCCGTATAAATATGGTTGAAACTTCTGCACAGCCCATATTAGCGACAGACATTCTCGTTCGATGGTAGAGTAGTTCTGTTCAGCAGGGTTCAATTTCCTACTAGCATATGCGATGGGGAATAGAGTTGCAGAAGGTCTATCACTAGGCTGCAGGAGAGTGGCTCCTATCCCTATATTGCTAGCATCTGTTCGCAGCGTAAAGTTCAGAGTTAAGTCAGGCAGTCGCAGAATTGGCCTAGCTGTGAGTTTCTCCTTCAGCAGCGTGTAGGCATTTTTCGCACTCCGCTGTCCAGGTTACTTTGTCCGGGTTCCCATTCTTGGTTAATGCGGTCAATGGCGCACTCAGGGTATTAAAATCTTTAATATATCTCTGGTAGAAGCCACATAGAGACACAAATGACCTTACATCCTTTTTAGTCTGGGGTCGTGGGCCCGCTGTAACTTCTCAATATTACGCGCAGCTAGGAACATTCATCCATGCGAGATAGTGTGTCCCAGGAATTCTAGTTGCTCGCAGGCAATTTGACATTTTGTAGGGCGAGCGGTGAGTCCTGTTTCTCTAAGTCTTTCGAAGAGTAGGGAAACTGCGTCCAGGTGCTCCTCAAAGGTGTTCGTGGCAATAAGTATGTCGTCCATGAAATTACTTATCCCAGGGTGGTTCAGGGGTTCCAGTAGCTTCCTCATCATACGAGTAAAGACGCTTGGGGCGTTGCTTAGCCCAAATGGCAATACATTAAACTCGTAATGGCCTTCAGAAGTACTAAATGCTAACATATGTCGAATTTCCTCTTTTACCGGGATCTGGTAGTACCCTTTGCTAAGGTCTATCTTCGAAAAGTATCGTGCTCTACTCAGCTTGGTGAAAAGCTGATTCTGATCCGGTAAGGGCTCCGCTTGAAATTCCGTTACAGCGTTGAGCCTTCGGTAGTCTATGCAGAGGCGATGTTCTCCTGTGGATTTTCTAAGCAACACTACACTCGCACTATAAGGCGACTCTGATTTTGAGATAATATTTTCCTTAAGCAGGTACTCGATTTCCTCACTCAATGCCTTTGCTTTAGCATAAGGAACAGGATAGTTCTTAACTCGTACCGGGGCGAGGTCTGTTAGCTTCATATCAAATTCTATCAGGTTGGTCATGCCAGGTTTATCCGTGAGTGTACTAGGGTGTTTTCTCAACAACTGTTGAACCCGTGCCTGCTGATCCTCCGTTAAAGTTGAACTAATCTGAACATCTTGATGAGTTTCGCACTGACGAAGAGGGTATTCACAGGAGGTCAGGGGTTCTGCCTCAGTTTCCGTCGCAATAGCCAGTGTCAGGAAATGTGCTGGTTCTGCACCTGGTCTTTCATAATATCGCTTCAGCAGGTTTATGTGGTAAATTTTCTGCTTCCCCTTTATGGCAATCTTGTAATTGGTGCGCGACATTTTCTCAACAATTTTATATGGACCTCTCCACCCGATTTGCAATTTATTATTGCTACTGGGCAGGAGTAATAATACCTGTTCTCCTACTTCTAGCTCCCTATCCTTCGCAGTGCGGTTGTAGTAACGCGCATGTTTACGACGGGCACGGCGTACATTTTCCTTTGCCAGTTCCCATCCTGTTTTAAGGCGTTGGGTCAACTCCTTCACGTATTGGGATGCAGAGGTGACCGTCTCATCCGCTTTATCATCTGTCCAAGTATGTAACAGTGCCTCTAAAGGTCCTTTTATAGGTCTACCAAACAGCAATGTGGCAGGAGGCATCCCAGTAGAATTGTGGGGTACTTCGCGGTAAGCAAATAGTGCTGCGGGTAAGTATTGATCCCAGCTCTCTGGTTTTTCCTGCGCAAGTTTCCGAAGGATGGAAATAAGGGTCCCGTTAAACCGCTCCACCTGGCCATTTGCCTGGGGGTGGTAGGGAGAGGTGTGGATATGTCGGGCCTGAAATATCCTAAACACTTCCTCGGTGAGTTTTCCTCGGAATTGGGAACCATTATCTGTCAGGATCTGTGACGGAAACCCTAGCCGAGTAAATATGGTGAGCAGAGCCTCAGCAACATGCTTAGAATCACAGGCGGGCATAGCAATTGCCTCTGCCCACATGGAGCAACAATCCACTAACGTGAGTATATAACTGTTTCTCTTTTTGCTACGAGTAAGTGGACCCACAATATCCACCGCTACTCGTTCGAAGGGTGTGCCCAAGATTGGCATTTCTCCCAGAGTGGCTGGGGCCGTCCAGTGTTTCGGCGCTGTCCTCTGGCACTGCGGGCATGATTTCACATATCTCTGGATATCGGCGTTGATACCTGGCCAATAATAATGACATGAAATACGCTGAATCGTGGCACTTATGCCCATGTGGCCACTAAACGGAAGGGCATGGCCCATTTCTAGGACCTGGGCTCGGTATGCTGATGGAACCACAAGTTGCCCATGTTCCTGTCCTCCATTTCCTGCTTTCCGATGCAACAGCCCATTTTTCTTGTAGAAGTCTCCCTTTTGGAGAGGAGTGTGCGCTCTCGGTAGTTTTTTGTAGCAGGGTGCTAGAGATTGATCCTCCGTTTGTGCCTTTTTTAATTCCTCAGGAAGGATGTTGGGTGGGGATTCCAACTCCGTATTCCGTTTGGCCTGTCCTCTAGTGGTGACAGCCGCCACAACCAGAGGGTGAATGGGTTCTCCCAAGAACACATACCTACACCCTAAGATCAAGGGATAAATAGGGTCGTCCAAGATCGCTGCACGGATTTCCCCAGTCACATATTTTGATTTGACCTTAATCTTGGCTATGGCCAAACGCATAGGTGCTGCACTTTTAGTAGGTCCTTGTATTTCTATAGTGTCTTCTGTCATCTGGTCAGGCTTGACTAGGGATGCACAGACAACTGCGTCGAATGCAAGGCCTGTATCAAAAGGCAGGTCACCTCTTGGTCATTTACGAGGACTGTCTCAACGACCGGGGGATGTCGGGGTTTGTCCAGAGGTTCTTCCGGTCCATTTCCCCTTGCGGCACTTTTACGTAAGCAGGCAGCATGATGAGGTGGGTTTTTCCGGTTGCACTCCTGCGTATTGTGGGTGATGGTTCTACAGTGCTTACACCATTTTTCCCCTTGCCTCTGCTGCTGGAAATTAGATCTCTGAGTAGTCTTGTAGTCTGGCTTGTCATGCTTTTTGAAGTTAGTATACGGTGGTTTCACTTGGGGGTCCATGTGTGACTGAGCGGTCTGTCTAGGTACGTAATCTGGTTGTTTCCGTCTGGGTGGTGGATTCTCTGATAGTGCTGCCTGATATCGTTCCGCTAACTGGACTATGGATTCTAAAGTGCTGGCCCCATTCTCTGTCAGGAATCTTCTCATGTCGGAAGTCATGGTGTCCTTCAGTTGTTCGATCATGACCATTTCCTTCAGGCCTTCCCAATCAGGAGTAAAATTCCCTAGGGCACCCCACTTCTCCACGTAGGAATCCAATCTCGCAGCAAACTGAGCAAAGTTCTCTCCGACTTCCCTCCTAGAGTTACGGAACCTCTTCCTATAGGCGTCAGCATGTAGCTCATAACGAACCAATAGTGCCTTTTTCAAAGAGTCGTAGTCATCCTGTAAACCTGGAGGAAGCTTGCTATACACGTCATAAGCAGTTCCTCTAAGCCCTTGCGACAGTTTCAGGTTCCATTTGCTCTTCTCCAAACCAAACGTGGTGGCAAACTTCTCAAATTTGTCGAGATACCTATCGATCGAGTCGGCTTGTTCCGAGAAAGCTTCAAATGGAAACGTCAAAGGTCCCAAAGTTGACATGAGTGAGGATGGCAAAGGTCCGGTGCCCCCTGCGTGCAAGGAAGGCATATCATCTGACCGTGGCGATAGGTTGCCTGAGGAGGTAGATGCGGTCGCACCGGCTACTGGTTCAACTCTTTGAGCTTGTCCCTGCATCTCTAACTGCTTCATCTTCATGCATGCTCGCGTTCATCTCTCTCGCTTCTTTCTCTAGCGTCTACAGCTTTTATCCTCTCATCTATTTCTGCTAACTTTATTCGCTCTTCTCTTTCAGCTTTCGCTGTTTCTCGAGCGTAATACTTATCAGTCTCGACACTGACATAATTTGCAAGGTCCACCCCACTATAACCTAGATCTCGACCGGCCTCCCCTAGTGCTGCCTTAAGCTTAACTATTTCAGCCATCTTTTGCAGTTAAAGTCCACACTGAGTAAGCTAGTGCTACCTTCCAATAGTATTTCTAGCAACAAGTAAATACTAATTATTTATCCGACTGCTGTAGAATGAAATTACTACAGTTATGGAGACTTAAGGTCTGTAATTCAATGAAATACAAAATCAAGAACTAACTTAATTAAACACAACATATATAAAGGGATTCACCAATCAATGCCTGAATTTCTAGAAAAAATGTTTTCTGTCTTTCTAGAGCTCACTGTGTGAAAATACATGTGTTAAAATGGTATACTGTAATGACTGAATGGATGATACTATCCCAGAGGTATGATAAAATACATAAGTTCAAATCCCGGACCGAGACACCAGTGTCACGTAGCGTTTAAAGGATAAGAGAATTATTTAGAGGAAATAATAGATCTGATGTGGAAGATTTGGCTCAAGGAATCCCTGCTGGGTTTTCCCACTTCCGAAGGGTGACGAAGAGGGTACATTCTCCTAACTCGACAGGTCTGGAAAAGATTGTAAGGAGATATTTGGTCTCTCGCTACCGTCGTCCCCTTCTCAGTTATCTATTATTATTATTCTTTAAATTATATTATATTTTACGAGCCCCCCCTCCCTTATAAAGGAAGATAAACATAGACAATATTCAACATCTAATGGAAGGAACAAAGCGTGGGGTACAGTATATACACCCAATTGGTTTATTGCAATAAAGTGAATAGATGGTGAATGATAGTATTGTCGATGGAATTAGTGTCTGCTGTATGTATTATGTGTCTCACAATTCAAGTGTTTTTCATCATGGATGACTAAACTAGGCATTGATGTAGTGAGGTTCCTTTTTCGTGGACTTAGCTTTTCAGCCCCTGGCTGATAGTGAAGTGTGGTTAGTTCTCCGGTCTCCTGACGTTGCCCCGGTAGGTCTTGAATGGTTCGGATTTGCCTTCTCTGTGCTCGACTCCGTATTCTGCGCTGAGATTGGACTGTCGTGCAAGGCTCCACCATAGACTGAAGACAAATACGACGGCTTCATTAATTTTCTAGCTTTAGAAAGCAGTCTTTCCCTAAGCCGTCCCTCTGCCCGTCACCTCAGATTTTAGTCTCTAACATCATATGTCTAGAGTCTAATCTTGAATTCAAGTTTCTCCTGTCTGTCCTTTATTATATTTCTCTGCCCCAGTGGCAGTATTATAATTCTTTAGACTGATTTATCGTCAGCTTAACCCGATGAATTATTATAAATGTCAGTTAAACCCACCAAATTTATCATAGAAATGTCGGCAACAGTATTCTAGTTCTGTGCCTCTAGCCTAATCGTCATGTCATTATGATGAATTTAACAAATAATTGGACATCCGTGTTTTTAGAATTGTCTGACAACATTATCACACACTTCATGTCTGGTCGCCTCGTCATATAATTTATAATGAATATATGTCACGGTCGGTCAACATTATCGTTACTATTAATTTCCGTTAGTCTAAACGTCGGGTCGAAAATAATCAAATAATATGGAAATTAATAGCTATATATATATATATATTCCCGTTATACATTATTATGAACATGTACATATCCCGTGGGATCATAAAATATACCCGATCACATGTGGCTGGATGTGATCGTAAAACAAAAATATGAATAAAGTAAACATACCAATCTTGCGTCGATTTTGCAATGTACTACACATTTCATCACATTATATTCTAGCGAGATTTCACTTACCTACTCAAAGATGGACGCTAACCCGCAATTAGACACGTGGCTCAGTGCTTTTAATGCGAGAATTCGCCGATAATTGGGTTAGACCTAGCTGTCTCAAGGGTTCCGGGCAAGTGAAGAATGCTCGTGTTGCCGCCTTTTAGCGGGTCATTTCCGCTTGGACACGTGATCCATAGCGTGCATCATGTGACATTAGCGTCAAATAAACGCTCCAATCAATAGCGTTAAAAGTCACGTGGGGTCTTCCTAAAGTGGCATAAACTGGTTTTATCAGCTTAAGCAGTCTTAAATTAAAACAGGTTCCTAGCTACCGAGGTCAATGGTCAACAATGACGTCGTATCTAAAAATAGCGAGGAGAAAATACTGAATGCTAGGAGAATTTCCGCCAGTGACAATTCCCGGGACTTTGCGATCATGCATTGAGGATGAGAAAAAAACGATGTCACGTAAATAATAAAAAAAATGAAGAGAAGATTGGGCAAGTTGTCACACTCAGCTAGGCGTCGGAGTCTCTGCTCTAGGATTCTAGAGTAGATTTTACCAGGGACATTGAGAAGGGATATGCCTCTATGGTTTTTACATTGTCGATTGTCACCCTTTTTGAAAATTGGTGTTATGATGGCAATCTCCCAATCTTTTGGTATGGTCTTGTTGCACCACGCTGCCTGAAGGACCCTTAAGAGTAATAGGTCGCCTGCTGCTCCCATGTACTTAACCATTTCTGGTGTTATACCATCATGCCCTGCCGCTTTGCCCATCTTGATTTTCTCCAGTGCTGCCTTCAGTTCTTCCATCTTTATGTCATTTTCACCATCATTGGTTTTCTCTTCTGTGCTAGTGGTTATCATTTCTGATGCTTGACCTTGCTCACCATCAAGGAGTTCTGAGAAATATTCTTTCCATCTTTCCATTACTTCCTTCGGGGCAGTAAGCAATTGGCCTTGCTTGTCCTTTATAAATTTTAGAGGGCATTGTTTTTCCTTCCTCGTGTTCTTTATGGTCTTATAGAACAGTTTCTGGTTTTCTTGGGCATTTTTTTCTAACTTTTCTCCAAATTCTTCCCAGGACTTCTGTTTTGCTGCTAGCACCTTGTCTTTGCTTCTGTTCTGAGTATCACATATTCTTTATATTTCTCCATTTGTCCTGTTGTGTTTTTACCTCCTAAGTATTGTTTTCATGCCATTTCTTCTCTCTTATTTTCTCTTTGACTTCCTCTGTCCACCAAGGTGTCCTCTTTCTCTTGTTCCCAAGTCGGACTTCACCACATGCTTCTGCAGCAGCTGTCTTTATGATGTCCTTGAATTTAAGCCAGATGGTTTCCAAGTCATCAGATTGTTCTTCTGTGTTGCTCACCGCTGCAGCAATAAGCCCCTGATATCCGGTCTTAATTTCTGGCTCTCTCAGTTTGTAGGTCTTAATGCTCATTTCTCCCGTTCGTTTACTTAGTTTCTTCCGTGAAGTTGGGCAGTTCCTAGGCTGAGCAACTCTTTCATTTGTTCTTTTGATTGTAAGCAGGTAGTGATCACTTCCAATCTCTGGCCCCCTCCAGACTCTTGCATCCCGGACATATTTGAATGAGCTCCTCTTAACAATGGCATAGTTGATCACTGACTTCTCATTCTCTCCAGGTTAATGCGAGCATGAAGTGTTTACTTAAGATTGCATAATTACATCCGACTCGACAGCAGGATTAGGTGATTATAGATAAACGCAATCTTGGAAGACATTTGGAAGAGCGAGCAGGGAGTGTGATATGAGTAGACTTTGACAACATTTGTCGGATGTAGCAACTCCATATACGGAGGATGACTGTTTGAAATTTTCAAACGCACGAGTCATGGAAAATATTACATGAAAAAAGTTATCATTACATGTACTTTGAATGTACTTGTATTTGCTGGCATTTTAGGCGCGAATAAACAATTGCTATCATTGGAAGTTTGTCCCAAAATGCCAGGTGGAAGCGTGGGCCGGGATCCTACGATATAACGTAGAAGTAGAAGAAGCTTGACATACGGCACTAAATTCCCGAAAACGTCAACGTAGACAGCTCGCCCTTGCCACAGAAAAGAATAGAGTTCGATTCTGAACTTATAGGACCAGACAAAAAGTATTAAGAGCATCTCTGTACGTCAGTAGAAACTCGGCAACGTTAATACGGAATTCAGAATTTTACGTAACCACTCACAAGTCACAGAGTGATTCTAAAATAGAAATAATACCCCAGACGTGTGTTCGAGACATTTGTGTTAAGGTGCCAAGACAATTCTACTGAGCAAGAAGTCTAAGATTTCTCAATTATTGAGATGAGTCTAACATATTTTTATGCTGTGAATTTGGCAACCTCAGTATGTGAAAAGGATGCATTCCTGAACCACCCCAGCAAGCGCTGTTGATTGCATCATGCTAGTTCTTACGGAAGAACCAAAAGCAGAGGTAACCCCAGACTCCAAATGGAGCAGGGAGTAAGTGATGATTACATCAACTTGTGAATAGTTGTATATTATCATTTGGTGACTATATGTACATTTAATATGTTTCTTCAGGCACAAGCTACTGCCGCTGTCCAGTCACAAATTTTCCTTAAGTTAACTGACATACTGGCGATTTTTCATCACATGCCCTGAGTGATATGATATACGCTCAGGGAGAGCAAAAAAATCTGAGACAACAAACAGCTGATTGAAAAGGTGCCTGATTAATATCAAGCAAACAGATATTTAGCAGCGGAATTTATTCTATTATTTCCTCTAAAATTTGTGGTACCAGTACGAGGCAACCCGACTATTTGTGGTCGACCCGGAGAAACCATTTACTGGACTTCTGGACTGTGGTTCAAAGCTTGAAATCGACACCTGAAGATTCTATCCTTGACCCGGAGAGGTTATTTTCTGAACCGATCTGGAAACATGCCCCTCACCACAGAGACGAATCTACGGAAAATCAGCATCGGCACTTCAGCATTTTGGCAAGTCACAATTTTAACTGGCCAACAAAACAAACGAAATTTATTTTGCTGAATTCATCACGCCTTAAAACTTTTCGGTAAGAAACCTAATTATTTTTCATAATCACCAGTCATATTTATTTACATTTGTTTCAAAGTAATTGATCATTAAATTTGTATATGTTGATTTTGACAATTAATAGTTGAATTAATCATTACAGAGAGAAAGGCATATGTATGATCCAGAACCTCTAGTGTATATATATATATATATATATATATATATATATATATATATATATATATATATATATATATATATATATATATATATATATCTATATATATATATATATATATATATATATATATATATATACATCGAGCTAATAAAAGGAATTTCGCTGAATTAAATCAGCGTGGGCTTGAACGAGCTAAATAATACAATTTTTATACATCTTCACAAAAGGCGGCGAGTCAGATTAAAAAGTTAAATTGCTCAGATTGATTAAGCATTGTTCTTGACTTCTGAAATATCTTGGGAACGGCCTCGAAGTAGAAGCATCGTTATCCTTCTATATACAACTCTGCCAAGAGTAATCTTGTGCGAAGGTAGACACCCTTGAAGACCCACATTAGATACTCTAAGTTTTGACCACTGTTGGACCACTACTGCAGAGCAAGGGGAGCCAACCCGTGACATCACCTAATACATTTAGATTTTTTTAACAGTGTAATAGCATCTTCTTCCTCTTCTTTGATCCTTAGCCGCCAACTGTCAAAGCAGTCATTAATAGCATATATTCCTTATAACTTACTTACTTAGTCGTTGTTCTTCTACCGTGAGGTGTAGAGGTTTGGAAGAGAGAGCACCATACTATCCTACCGGTTGTCTTCCTCCTGGTCTGGTTCCATTCTAGTCTTTGGTCCTTCAGAGATTGTCTAATGTTGTCCTCCCAGCAGATTCTGGGTCGTCCTGAAGGTCTGGATCCCTGGCTCTTAGCCTCCCATACCTGCCGTGGCAGCCGATCTTCTCGCATTCTGCAGACATGGCCAAACCATCTTAGTTGGGACTGTCCTACTTGGGCCTATCTAGGAATCCAAACCACAGCTGCCTTGCGGGAATATCCGTTTGGGGGAAAGGCTTCGGGAGTAAACCCTGAGGATAAATCCGGAATCAGAGTCCCTAAGGCAGACTAATGTTGATTCGGCATTATTCTGGCAACTCCTGCGACGTGGCTGGTACCAAACTGTATGGGCTACTGCTGTTTCCTTGGATCAACTGGTTGCATGGAGAGGGGTAAAATGCTGCATGGGAAACTGCTTGATCTCCATATAATTGTCCCCAAGCTCACGCCCTGGAACGTACACTCCAGCTTGTTGTCCCGTGCTAGCCTTCAAAGTATGTATACACTGCTTAGGCAGCGCAGCCTATGCTGGCTTGGCCGTGTCCACCGCATGGAAGTCGGTCGTATTCCGAAAGATATCTTCTACGGACAACTGGCAGATGGCAAATGAACAGTTGGGCGACCGCAGCTGAGGTTCAAAGATGTGTGCAAGAGAGACATGAGGGCACTGGACATAATCCAGCAATCTAGGAGGATGAAGCTGCCAACTGCACCAAGTGGCGAAACTATCTACGGCGCCACCTCAGATTCGACGAAAAGAAGCTCTCACGGCAAGGATAAGAGAGAAGAAAACGTAGAAAGGAACACCAGGAAAATAAGCACCTGAGGGATGTCACCTCAGGGGCGCGTAGTCAGTTATGGCTGAAGGGGCTATTATTATTATTACTCCCCTAGACAGTATCTGCTTTGGGACTACGTTTACCTTCTACATCCAGAATAATGTTCTGAAGGAGGCTACATTGTGGTCGAGTCCTTGGACGTAACGCTATACGGGCATGACTCCCTTCCAGGAAGCTTATACCACAGCATTCACACTCTCCTGTAGCGGTAATTTATGTAGCGATTTGTTCTACTCGATGCAAAACCTTAAATTAATCGCCTTTTACGACATGCCTGAAGGAGAAGTAGATGTACACTTGATTTCTGTATCTAAATAACCCTCTGGAGCTACATCAAGCATGGTAGAGTAGCAATGAACCAATACATAAATCAACAAAGAAAATGGTATGGAATCAGTTTTACAAATTAATGGTACACAAGAAATATGGGACGTTTCGGGGTTCACCCTTCGTCAGCCACAGTTTCAAACAAGTGACAAGGACAAGAAATATCATCATCATTATCAACTGCCATATCCGCAACAAAGGTTCGCTGTAATAGATTTCCAACGTCTTCCGTCTCTTGTCTTTATGGTATACTCTGGTAGACTCTTTCCTGTCTATCTCTTGATGTTATCTTACCACTTATAGCGCTGTCTCTTCCTTGCACGTTTGCCATCAACTCTTCCTTCTATTGTGGTCTTCTGCAAGGTGTTATGTCTTTTTACATAGCCAAAATATTTTAGCTGCCTAATTTGTATCTCCTTCATTAATTCTCTTTTCATTCTTGGGTTATCCATGACCTCTTTATTTGTTGTGTTCTCTTTCCATGAGATGCGCCACTTTCTTCTATATATCCACATCTCGAGAGCCTCAATTCTTTCTTCCAATTGCTCGTTCATTGTCGATGGTGAACACCCTGCAGTGAAGAAGAATATATATATAACACTTGATGATTCTTAATTTCCATTTAAGGGTTAATTGTTTAGATGTCAATATTTGTCTCATGTTGTTGAATGTAACTTTGGGCATCCTAACAAATATAGACAGGTTAAAAGATAAAAATACTAAAGACACTGAAAACAAGTAAAAGGATAAGAAAAAAAAACAGATAAAATGAGCGATACAGACAGATAAAAAAAACAAAAAACAACACAGGACAGGTGATGAGAGAAAAACGTACAACAAATAAGCAAGTAATAATACAAAACCAGAAAGAAAGAAATATCAGTACAAGAAATTCAACAATTGACTAAAATCAAAATGAGAAAATGAAATAACAAAACAAGTTTTAAAAACCCTGCTATGAACTCTGTTGTCGTACTAAATGGATGTAGATAGGCAGAAAAAATGTAAGGGCAGTAGCGAAAACAGTAATCTTGTGGTTATTACGAGTAACACCATGTATCATTTCTTTATTAAGAGTCCTGTAATAAAGCCTTGGTAACAACACACGCTGCCATCAATTAGCGCGGCAACTCTGGTTAAAGAAGCCTGATTGGCTTACAGGACAATCATATTTCGGTTTGTAATTCCCCTTGTTATTGGCTGTTAAGGTCGCAATCACGTGTGCTCCACGATTTGCCCTCAGACACAAAAACCAGACTACGATATCCTTACTAAACTTTTAATTATTGGAGACCACGGAGAAATGAATCGTCCTTTTCCAAAATGTATTCTATTGCTATTTTTTCTTGTTCCTCATCACTTTGATAATTATTGTATTCGTTTCTTCAGAATAATAATGTTGAAGCCCTTGATCTGTGATATCTTATTGTGTCAATATATGCTTCCTTTACCGACGCTAAATTGGAAAGAAATGCAATCATGTTTCCTTCCACTACGTTGAAAATTTGGTTTTTGTTTTTGTTTTTTTATTACTCATTTGACAATGCAATTTGCCACATTTTTAATCCTTAATGACAAAGAAAAAAATAATTAGAATCTTCAAAGAGTGTTAATAACTAGTATACAAATTTATGCTGAACTTGTCCAGCGTTGAAGCGTGTGTCGCCATCACTGATTTTACTGATTTATAAGAATGACTTGTAGCATGACTCCGGACAATTTCATTTTGTGTTTGTTGATTAGCCAATCAGTTTACGCGTAATAATAAGTCTGCGAAATAGTTCCTGGCTATTACTTTGACCGTATAGCTCTCGCGTCAGAATATTCTCCACTACAAAGCTTGGAGCGCAGTGGTGCAGTTGTTAGTGCACTGGTTTCCTAGCTCAGTGGTCCATGGTTCGATTCACAGATGAAGTGGGATTTTTTAGACTGCAAACGTCTCCGGGGTCGACCCAGCCTCATGAATGGGGTACCAGAGCAACTCTGAGAAGGTTAAGACGGACGGCGTAATGCTGACCACATCATCCATTGTGTGCCGATGGTCAAGAAAATATGAGCCTAACACCATATTCCCAATATGCCTCAATGGGCGTGTAACGGGTCCTTTACCCCTTCCTTTACCTT
This sequence comes from Oreohelix idahoensis, assembly GCA_024509875.1. Classification (NCBI taxonomy): domain Eukaryota; kingdom Metazoa; phylum Mollusca; class Gastropoda; order Stylommatophora; family Oreohelicidae; genus Oreohelix; species Oreohelix idahoensis. Next base: position 21,434 of record JAMPIV010003159.1, read on the forward strand.
AAAGTTCTTGGTGATTACAACAACCAAGTTGATGACGTATACATTTATGTAAAGATAAAATTACAGACAAGAATCCGAAATGTGGATCGGTAGATGGATAGGAATCATCGCCATTTTCATCTCCGTCTTCGCTCCCTGTTCAGTCTTTTAGCCACCGCTACAGATGACCTTTTTGAGGTAGCCTAAGCCTAAGCCAAAGCACAAAATTTTACAACGGTGGTTTCTGTAACTATTTGTTTTACATGATGAAACTGCCATCCCCATACGGAACCTCATCCTGGTCCCTTTTACGGCATGACTGAGGAAGTAGTATCCTATTCTATCTTTATATCCCCGAAGACCTACAGACCTACACAGAGCAAACATGGACGTAAAGAAAGAAAGTAGACAGAAATACAGGTAATCATATTGACAAAGAGCAAACATAGACATAAAGAAAGACAACAAACAGAGATGCAGGTAAATAGATTGACACAGAGCAAACAGAGACATAAAGAAAGAAACCAGACAGAGATACATGTAATCATATTGACACAAACATAGACATGAAGAAAGAAAACAGACAGAGATACAGGTAAATATATTGACACAGAGCAAACATAGACATACAGAAAGAAAATAGACAGAGATACAGGTAATCATAGTGACACTTCTTCTTCTTCTTCTTCCTCGTTCGCCTTCAGGCTTCCACATTTATGACTCTAATAAAGGCAGTAGTCAACTCAAGGTTCCCGACATCTCCAAACAGTTTTTCGTTGACAGAAGTGGGTTGCTGCCATATGCTACTCCGTTCATTACTGTAGGTTGGGCAGTACTGCAGGAGGTGTTCGACCGTCATCGGGCTGGTACCGCAGGTGCAGAGATCTGTTGCACCAATTTTGTATTTGTGGTATAGATGGTATCTCAATCTGTTGTCTCCAGTGTGTAGCTGAAAAATGATGACCTGTTCTTTCCTGGATAGTTGATGATATGAACATTTTTCAAATGGCCCGGGTGCTCTCTTTCGCATTTGGACTTAAATATAGCTTTTATAGTAGTCTTTGCCATTGCGTAAGTTGTCTTTATATCATTTTGTTGTTAGACACCTCCTTCCTTAGCAAGTTTGTCTGCCTCCTCATTTCCTGGTATGTTACAATGGGCTGGTATCCACTGGACTGTGCACTTGTTGAAGCTTTTGGCCAGTCTTTCAATGGAGATTATCAGAGCTTTCAATCCTTTAGCTTGGTGGCTCTTCGGCGCTGTTATTACTGAGAGGACATCTGTAAAGATTACTATCTGTTTTTCTGCTTGTGCTTTGCATTCAATAAGAATTTCCGCTGCCTGGTTCAGGGCTTCTGTTTCAGCACTGAAGTTATTGCAGTATTTGCCAGTGGTAATTGCCATTCTTGAAGGCCGTTTTTGTTTCGCGTTAGATTTTTGCAAGTGTATGTTGTTTACATACAATATTCATGTGAAGTTACTGTCCTGGGTTCTTTCTTTACGTGCCTGGCAAACAAGTATTAGTTTACTTTTGTGCACACATCTCTTTCTCCAAAGAAAGTTGTCACGAACGGTTTATAGAATGAATGTCAGAACTCATGCTCCGACGGGAGCCAGAGGTATTTATGTAAGTTGTGAGTTGAAGTGAGTGAATGTTAAGTTTGACTGTGGGCATGAATGCATTAGTAGCAGTAAGCACTAATGTCGGGTTCACAGGCATGACTGAGTTGTTGTGAACGAAGTGGTGGTAAAGACTGGTCAGGTGTAAAAAAGGGTTATGTTTGGTAAGGCATTCGAGAGAGAGATTGGAGCGAGGAGAGATTAGGTGGAGAGAGAAGGCGAATTGGATGAAGGAACGTAGAAAATATATTGAGATATAGTGGAATTCGTTCCATTAGATGATGTTCCAATTATGCACATCATACATTGTGCTTTTCTTGTGATTTATGGCGAAAGCGGCAGTCTGCCTGTGTTATTGTGTTTATGCTCAAGTTTGTGACATAAAGTTGTCGGATATCGTGCCTACTTGTTGGAGTTCAGTGAGTTAACATTAGCTTGTATAACGAGCCATGTTTGTCGCTCCATGTATAATGTAACACATATATATATTTGTCAATGTGCACACAGCAAAGCACTTGACAAAAGTAATAACTGCTGAGTGATGGATTATATATTTAATAAATATGACGAACTTCACAATAGACCCATTAATGTGGTCAGGCAATTAGTACACAATCAAGATAAATAATAATAATAGTCACTCATATGTATGAAACAATCCTTTCAATAGTGAAATATGAAATACAGTTGTATGCTTTCCATACACTGAATATTGTATTTTATTGTAGAGGTTGCAAAAAGCAGTGCAGCAGGCCCAACAAGGTCAATGGACTACATGGGAAGGAGCCCTGCAGAGGTCCTTGACATGGAATGATATATGGCATATGGCACCTCTTAGGCTCAGCTTCGTTGTTAGATCAATGTTTGACCTGCTGCCGTCGGCCACAAACCTTGTGAGATGGGGAAAATCGGATGATGAGCAGTGCCCCTTGTGCCAGGGGAGGCAGACACTTGAACACGTGCTCTCAGCGTGTAAGGTGTCATTAGGGCAAGGACGATACACTTGGCGCCACAACAAAGTGCTAAATGAGCTTGCTGCGACAATAGACCTGGCAAGGATGAAGGCGAATAGCAAAGCCAGGCTGAGCACCGCAAATACATACTTTCTGAGGGCAGGAAAGTCAGCACACCCCAAACCGAGTAAACCAGGCAGCAGTTTACCATCTCTTCTTGACAGTGCAAACGACTGGGAGATGGCGGTAGACCTACCTGGACGAGGGGCATATCCAGAGAGTATCTGAAAATCGCGGAGACGGCCGGATATAGTGCTTCATTCTTCAGCATCGCTTCAGGTTATACTGATTGAACTGACCGTGCCATTCGAATCCAGATTGGACGAGCAACATGCGTTCAAAACGGCCAAGTATAATGAGCTGGCCGCGGATCTGAGACATGATGGGTTTACTGCAAGGGTCATGGCTGTTGAGGTGGGCGCAAGAAAGCTCGTGGCTGCATCAGTGTATGATTTATTGAAACTGTTGGGGCTGAGGGGACAGTCGAGAACAAGGGCACTGAAGAGGCATCATGCTGGCTGTGGAACAACCGCAATGGGCTATGGAAATTGTGACAGTAAATTCTGCGGTACAGAAAACACCAGCAATTTTGTCTAAGTCCACAATACGTTGAGTTTTTCAGTGTACTGGTGAAAGGGCTGTGACTGACGAGCAACACGCGGCGTATACTATAAGAGGTGTTGGGCACAGAATTTCAGTTGCTAGCGCGCAGTGGCTAGCCTCGTCGACTTCGCGGAAGTGTGTCCGTGTCTGTCCCTAGTTGTGGTGTGCGACGAACCGAACGGAGTAATTTGTCTTCTCTTTGTTACTTTCACAATTGCCTCCACGGCTGGCGGAGTTGCGGATTTTAAAGTTTCTACCAAAGTGAAATGGGTTCATTTTCGATACAAGACAACAGGAGGCTGAGACACTTGGGAGTCATGACCCTTAGAGTGAAAAGGAGTATACTGGGCCGAAACACTTGTCGGACGGGGGACCTCCTCTGATGATCAGATTGCCTCCTGTAAAGAGTTTCCTATATATCTTATGGGCCATACACACACACCCAGATACACGTCTCAACAGCCAAAACGGCTGATCACTGAATGCGCCCATTTTCTCCTCTCTCTTCACTGCTAAACTATCTCTCTCTCTCTCTTTTTGCACACGCCTCGTTAGCAATCCTTTCCCTGCCAGTCTCATCACGTGACATAGAGTGTCTAGAGGACTGGGTGGTCAAGCGGTGTTCTGGTCATTCAAACTAACTGCATTTTCTAACTCCCAACGCAATGTTGGACCAAGGGTTTTCGCTTGAGAACAGTGGACAGTTAGCACTAGAACTATTAATCTATTAAGAAAGAAAAATCATACTGCTCAGAATTATATATATATATATATATATATATATATATATATATATATATATATATATATATATATATATATATATATATATATATATATATATATATATATATATATATATAAAATAGTAATTATGGTACCAAATGGCATGAAAACAGATACATCTAAACAGTTTAGACAAAATGTCATCCAATCTTTCAAAAAATGCAATGAATATCGTAAAATGAATGTTTCAATGGAATGGTACCTGAAAACAAAACAATATCAGACAATGTCAACATTTGGCACAATCAATGTCACTTTCCAGCTACATTCCTTGACAATAGGTCTGCCAGAAAGTTTTCTGATCCCTTGATGGGGATAATTGTATATCTATATTCTTGAATAAGCAAGAACCATCTGTGTAATCTACTGTTTGTCGTAGTTTTTTTTTAATTTAGGGATGTTAGTGAACTGTGATCCGTCTGTAGGTAGACGTGTGCGCCAAGTAAATAGCGGGATTACTTGCCCATACACCAAATGATGGACAAGAGTTCTCTTTCACTGGTGTACTACTGAGTTTCTGCTGGTAGCAACTTTCTGCTTATATACAAGCAAGGATGTGGAGTATCATTGAACATTGCAACAGGCAGCCACCAATGACAGTCTGGGAAGCATCAGTCCTCAGAAGAAATGGCATAGCGATATTAGGCAACACCAAAATAGGGGCCTTGGAAAATACAGTTTTAATTGTGTTCAAAGCTCCATTGCAAGTATCGGACCAAAATATTTTATTAGGAGCTCCTTTTCTAGTCAAAGATGACAGGACAGAAGAAATAGTGAAAAGTTCGGTATGAACTTGTGATAAAAGTTAATGAGTCCTAACATGCTCCTAACTTGTTTCGTTGTCCGAGGGATATCTAGTTCTAATTTGCGCTTGACAGTCTGCTTATCATGATATAACATGTGGTTACCAACACGGTGACCAAGAAATTAAATTTCTTTACAACCAATCTGAACCTTTGAAGGTCTAACTGTCAAACCATGCTTTCTAAGCAGCATTAATAACGATTTTAATCCCATGATATATTCTTACCAAGAACTATGGAATAAACAGATGTCGTCTATGTATGTGATGACATCAGACCTATCTCCTAAGAGTCTCCGCATCATGCGCACAAAAGTCGCAGGAGCATTGACAAGGCCAAATACATATAATTATTTTGAAATAAACCATATGGAGTCATAAATGCGGTTAGCGGTTTGGCTTTCTCGGTTGAAGGGATCTGCCAATATCCCTTGGATAGATCTAGTTTGCTGAAGTATGTAGCCTGTGATAGTTGTGATAAGAAATCCTTGAAAACAGGCATATGCTCAGCATCTGTGATAGTGACACTGTTAAGACGTCTAAAATAAATGCAGATGCGAAGAGATTTATCCTTCTTTCTAACTAGAACCATAGGAAAAGCAAAGGATGATTCAGAAGGAGAAAAGATGCCCATGCGTAGCATATCCTTAAGTTCACTATCCACTTGAGATCTGTAGTGTAGAGGTAACGTATACGGTCTGAGTTTGATAGGGTGATCATCACTCAATAAAATATCATGAGTGATAACATCAGTGCGACCTGGAAGTTTAGTCAGTACGTCAGAGAAAGATTCTAAAACAGCAAGAGCCTGTTCTCGATAACCAGGATCTAAAACACCTGATACAGTTACATCTCTCCAAGATTCGAAAGATGTTAAAGGCAGCAGAGGAAAATTAAAAGAAATATCGCTCGCTGTAGAATCATTAGATTCCACAACAGCAAACAAAGTGTGTTGAACAGGTTCATCAGAAATACTGTCCAAGATATGTTCTAACTCAGCAGGGCGCTCCACATACAATTTTAACATATTAATGTGAAATGTTTTGATTTTCCCCCTTATGTGAATGGCATAATCTACATCAGTTTTCTTCTCAACCACCTTAAAAAGGCCCTGCCAGGAAATTAGCAGTTTATTTTCCTTGGTTGGAAGAAGTAGCCATACTTGTTCTCCTGGTAAGAACGAACGTAATTTTCGAGATTGGTTGCAGCGTAATCTCGACATGTGCGAAGCATTACGACTCATACTTGATGCATAAGTACGTGCATCCACAAGGTGTTGTCTGAGATCAATGACCAGTTCATAGCTGGTGCGGAAATCTTTATCCTCCACTGATCCCAACAACAAATCCTTGAGTATGTGCATAGGACCTCTAGGGTTGGCATCATAAACCAAATCAAATGACAAAAAGCCAGTACTCTCATGGGGTACTTCTCTGTAAGCAAAAAAAGACCGCTGGCAACATTCGGTCCCAGTCACGAGGACATGTCTCAGTGACTTTGCCTAAACATTGCTTCAACGAGCCATTGAAAAGCTTGCAAACGCCATTGCGATCCGGATGGCATGGGCTAGTGAAAGAATGCTTAATTGATAGCATGTTCTCAAAATCTTTCATCATCTGAGACAAAAATTGAGTACCGCGATCTGATAAGATTTCTTCAGGAAATCCTGTGCGGCAAAAAATAACAAATAAAGCATAAGCGACAGCTGCTGAGGTGATAGTCTTCAATGGTATAGCCTCGGGCCAACGTGTACATAAGTCTATGCACGTTAGGATATATCGATATCCTCTATCAGACATGACTGACATAGGACCAACTATGTCAACCGCAAGCTTGGTAAAAGGCCGTAATGGCACATCAGTAATTTGTAAGGGTGCAGCATGGTGCTCTCCCCTACGTGCTACCTTTTGACAAGTTGTACACGACCTGCAGTATAGCTTTACGTCTTTCTTAACTCGTGGCCTATAAAAATTAGAAGTGACACGAAACAGAGTGCGCTTAATCCCCATATGATCAGCTAAAAGCGAGTCATGGGCAGTATTCAATACAAAAGGCCTAAAACTCTTTGGAATAACTACCTGTCTCCTGACTGAAACATAGTTATCAAAGCATCTTTTCAGTACTGAGTTTTTAATTTCGAACCAGTATCGTGAAGTTTTGTCTTTTTGACATGTTTGCTCTCTGCAAGAGCAAATAATGGTTGCAAAGCAACATCTTCGCACTGTTTAGCCGCGAACGACTGGGGGGGGGGGATGACGGGGGGACGGACACACCATTATGAGCTTTCTGAAGAGATTCTCTCTCACTAAAATGGTGTAGCTGGCTCTGCCTTGGATTCAGCGGCATGCTGGGCCCTAGTGACCACAGCATAAACTAACACTGGGTGAGATTCAACCCATTTATGTATCTCCTCCGGAGAGCAATTCTTAATACCTAGTATGTTACAAAGGATAATGTCTGATACTGATTGCTCAAGGACACATGCCCTTTCCTTACCTTTAAGAAAGGTGTGGCAATATCTATTTCTGCCACTGGGTAACACCCTATACTCCCTCCAAATGTTATGCACTTCAATGTTTTACCGTGAAGGCAGATTCATCCACGGACTCCGACAGCTGTACATCCAGAATCACGGAGGACACTTACAGGTATTTTATACTGGAACCCAGTATATAACATGAGGCGTCCCACGTTCTGTCAATCTGTTCAATCTGGGTTCTGAGCCAGGTTGGAATAAAGATTTGCCCCCATAACAATTAAGTGAGCTAAAAATACATGCATTGGCATGGTCGGCTCCCTTCTCATCATTCTTCTTTGTAGTTACACATGCATTACCCCTATCATGGTTGCCATTGCCATGATGCCCACAGTGTTTGTTATTATTATTTGCCATAGTATTTCTTATAAGGTCTGTTCCTAGCACATGACCAACATCTGCCATTATTCATATTACCACTGTAGGGTACATTGTCTTGTGTTGGTCTATGATCCATCCGTTTTTGATGCATTTTATCACAATGACTAGAATTGTGCCGCCACTGACCTTGGTTTGAATAACCATAGTCTCATCTCTGTGAGAAGGTAGATGGTGAACTCTGCCTTGGGAAGTTATATTCTCCACGGTAGTTGGATCTATAGCCTTGCCTTACTCTGCTGTCCACACTCTGCGAACGCGGTCTCTGACCACCATCTCTGTAGTCATGACGAGCAACACATACTGGCAGTGCGTCCTTTATAGTTGACTTGAGAACCTCTTTATCTGGGTGAACTGTCATTTATTGTCGCCCAAGTATCTCCATTGCCTCAAGGTCTTTCGGTTTTCTTTCTTGAAAAAATGAAGAAACATCGGTGCTGCCTGCCGACAACACCTTGTCGCGTAACGTTTGATCAAGTAGGCCAGTGACGGTTTTATCAATACCGGACAACTCTATCAATCTTTTAGAAAATAATTTAATGAATGAGATAAATTCTCCAAAGTCAGCTTTCCTGCTAGGCAGACAGGAATTAAATTTGTCACGGAATCCCGCTTCCGTAATCTGAAATTTACGTAGCAATGTCTCCTTGACAACATCGTAGTCTTCTCGACTACTACTGTCCAAAGCAAAATAGACCTGTAGAGCGTCCGCTGTTAAGAAATCGCATAACGTAGAACTCCACTGAACCTTGGGGATCTTCAACGCACTGACCTTGAGTTAAAATCGTTGTAGGGAGCTGTCTATACAGTCTCTTTGCTGGTCGAAATTTGGCAATCGTATTCGGTTTGTGGTCACGGGTGCACTAGAAGATGCCTTAGGAGCGTCCAACTCCACTTTCCTTAAGGCGACAGCAACATCTAAATCTTTCAGAACACGCAATTTCTGTATCTCCAAATCAGTCGCTTTTTGTGCAGTTGCAGCAGCTAATCTTAGTTTCTCTATTTCAATTGCTTTATCTTTCTCCACTTCTCGCTCTCTTTCTAAGGCCACTAATTTTTCCCTTTCAGCTTCAATCTTTAATTTTTCCAGTGCAAGAGCTTTGGCAAGATCTTTTTTCTTTCTCATCATGTTCTAAATGAAGACGTTTCAATTCACGTTCATTCTGTCTTTCAATGCGTGCATTGTAACTATCAAATTGTGTGGTAGCAAAGTCTCTAGTTCCGCTCCTGATTTATTAAATTTTGTCCCGATATCTATGAAGTCCTAAAACAAAGGTATGATTTTTTCCCAGAGACCACTTTCTGTTTCAAAAATGGTGATATTTGTAATGATGAACAATGCAATGCTCACTACGTATGTAGGTCCTACAAAACCACCAAGGACGTAATCAAAATGTGTTAAATTATGATGATATTATTAATGAACAATGCAACGCTCAATACATGTTATTTAAAAAAATACAAAATTTTGCCATGTGTATCAATGGGTCCAGGCAAATGCACATTGAAAAAATGAAGGCAATGGTGTCAATGACAATGATGATGATGATGATGATATATTTCAAAATACAACACACACAAACACAAATCAAAATCAACTAGAATAGGACAACAAAAACAATATTCTATATTAACATGTAAACAAATAATAACTAATAGACACTACAAATAATTCCCAACTGAAAAGAACAGACCGTCAAATTAACAACTAGAGAGAAGAAGGTATAGAAAGCACTATTAGTACAACTGACAATGTGTGACATAGATACAAAACAATAACAACACGAGATACTTGACGCCACGGCTAAACATAAATGAATGTTCAGATGGAGATAAGGACTATCAATATTTAAATGTATGCGTCAATGCTCTAAAATTCCCTAAATGCAACCCTCTCATAAACCTATAGAAGATCACCTTTCATCATACCTCCGAAGATGAATGAGAAAAATGAAACCTAAAAAAAAAAGGCAACACTGAACATATTGAAAAAAAAAAAAAGAAGATGAATCACGCTATGATAGCAAAAAATTCTATAAACTGCGCTATCACAATCCAGAAGCTTTTACAACAAAACTAAACCTTCTTAAAATGCAGACTAAACCATTTCGGTCTGAACACGGCGTAACGCTGTTTACACTGTCTCGCGTGAATCAGCAAGGCAACGCTGAGCCAAAAATAGAAACTAGAAACTGTTCCGTAAACTTCTTTCTCCGCGGTATGTTCGAATTATTTTATTTAATCTTAAATAATAAGGTCAATAAAGTTTCCTTTATAGAATTTATAAATATTAGTACATCGTATTGGTCCTTCAAAGCCTTCAATGTTCTTGGAAAAATAGGTACATTGTTTGTCATTAAAATATTCCGTAGGCAGAAATAAATACGAGCATGTTTCTTGACCCAAATTCCTGCTGGAATCAAAGGTCACGGGGCGTGGCTACAGTTCCCCGCACTGTTTGCAGAAAATTTGCACGAATGAAAAGTTATTTCTATAAAGTACAGTTCGTCAAAATAGCTTAAAACACGTTGCCTTAAAAGTGCATCTGACAGTATATCTAATGTTCTGTCATATTAAAGTTCAGTTGATGCTAATGCATTATGGATAAACGTGTAGAACATAATAAATTGCCGTCATAAAAATTGGCAAGGCACACAGCTTGGCTTCCCATTTGCTGAAGGCCGTTTTTGTTTCACGTTAGATTTTTGCAAGTATAGCGGTGTTCTGGGCATTAAAACTAACTGCATTTTCTAACTCCCAACAGCCATAGAGTGGATTCTTTAATTTTATGAGGATGCCAGCACCCCCATTTTCAAGTGCATTTTTGCTGAACCATCAGTGTCCAAAGCTTTGCTGGGAATTTTTGGTCAATTTATTTGGTTGTTATACGCTTTCTTTGTGTTTCTGTCTGTGTTCCCTTACTTTCAATGCCTGGAATATCAGATTTTAGCAAAGGAAAACATCTTATTTTCCACAGTGCGCTTTTTGGTATTTTCTTTGCAACTGAGGTGGCTAGCATGGTATTTTTGCTAATTTTTTGTTTTGCTTGGGCCACAAAGTTAGTTCGCTTGATCCTGCCTCTTCCTAGCCTATTTATTCTCTGGAACACGGGGTGTCCTTCGAGTCTCTTAAATTTTTCAGCTTTACCCTCGATGAGAATTAAAATTAATCCCTCGGAATAAAACTTTACATTTAAACTGAATAGCTTGAGCTTTACATTACATTTAAATGAAAAGGCTAAACGTACAGATATAATGTGTTTTACATTTACACAGAGAAGGCCACTCTCCAAACCTCCGATGTCTTGCGGGCAGTGTTAGGATGTGCAAGAACATGGACAGGAAGACTCCACAACTTCCCCACTGAAGACACGCCCACGGCGACCGTTGCCTCAACTGGCTGTGTGTGGTGTACCCGGAAACGGGGCCTCCCAGTACTGAGACACAGTTAAGTCCCCGATGTCATTTATCGGTGCAGAGTTGAGAGAGATGGCTGAGCATCACAATCCCCCCTGTGTTGCAGCATGATGAGAACCCAGAATTGCACACTGAGCTTGGGGGGAATCACTGGGCACCAGACTTAATACTGGCTCTTGACTGGATGGCCGCATGCAGGAGATTTCTACAATGGGGGGTTGGCAGGTGGTGGGTATCTGGAAGTGGCTCTGTGCAGGACGTGAGGATTCCTTGGGTGAGCCCAGAACCAGAGCACAGCATTGTGCAAGCTCTGCATAGTTGGAGAGCCCCCTGGATGACGGGGAATGCACAGTGTGCTACCCACCTGTCCCCAACTGCTAACTTAGAACCAGAAGTGGGGTCCTCTGTATGCGTGCCAGGCCAGGATAAAATGCCTGGGAAAGAGACTGGAGCTCAGAACTCCCTAACTCAAAGTTGCAGGATGGCAGGAAAGACAGGGCTATTTTGAAGATAATGCAACCATATTTTCACCATACGAGCTCGGACGCCGCCTCGGTAAACAAGGTCCGCGCAGAGCAGTGACACCCCCAGGCTGCTTGCGAATAGTCTACTACTGGGAACATAAACAGATTAGGGATGAGCCCACTCTCCCGTTGAACAGGTGCTAAAGTCATAGATACTGGGCCAGAAGGCGCACCGGAAACCACAGTATCACGCAACTCGCTTTTTTTTTTCTATGGAGAGTACACCGTCAAATAAATCTCGTACTGGTGCTCGCCCTGTGGAGCTCCACCAGGCAGGTGCAGTGCCGGGCTCTGAGCCTCGACAGAGCCCACCCTCAGCTACTGGAGGACCCTCTAGACCGTCTTGTGGAGTCAGCAGACGGCGGAGGAGAACTACTGACCAAAACAAAACAGAAAAAGAGCTGGATACAGCAAAAAGACAGAGCTGGAAAACATCTTGTATGAGAAGCAAGTCAGTGTTTGCTGTATCCAAGAGACTCACTTGAAAGCAGATCAAACCTTTAAAATAAGGGGATATCAATGCTTCAGATCCGACAGAAAAGATAGACGAAAAGGAGGAGTACTTACTCTTGTAAGGAATAACATTCCTGCACACGAAAGGAAAACCTTCATGGATGGAGCAGAATATCAGCTGTTGCAGATAAAGGTAGACAAGATGGAAATAGAACTCCTGAACTATTACTGTCCGAACAACAAACCCCTGAGTCTCAGCTCTATACAGGTACCAGCCACCAACTTTATAGCAGTTGGAGACTTTAATAGCCACTCCCAGAGCTGGGGCTATAACCATCTGGATCACAGAGGTGAAGAGGTTGAAACTTGGCAAGATGATCACCCCTAATCCTAGTCAATAATGCCACAGATACTCCTACCTTCTACTCCAGAGGATGGCACACAACTTCAACACCAGATCTTGCCTTCTCCACACCAGATATAGCTGGATCTATTAGTAGAGAAGTAGGAGACCAACTAGGGGGAAGCGACCATCGCCCAATCTTTCTTACTGTCCAGAGGGCAGCTCTCAGTACAGGCCCAGCCATTACAAGATGGAACTACAAAAAAGCCAACTGGGGTTTATTCAGGCATCAGGTAAACACGCTGCTGTCTACCCTCAAGGTACAGAACAGAGACATTAATGAAGTGGTAAAAGACTTCAACAGATGCATACTACAAGCTGCAAAAGAAACCATTCCCAAAGGATGCCGGCGTAACTACATACCATACTGGTCCAGCACACTCCAAGAACGTCAGGAAGCCATGGACAGGGCTAGAAAGGACGCAGAGTCTCAGCCTTCACTTGAAACTCACAACAAATGGAAAAAGGCTGTAGCAGAGTTTCAGAGAACAAAGCTAGAAGAAAAACGGAAAAGCTGGAGAACTAAAACGGCATCGCTGAACCTTGAGAAAGACGGCAGGAAACTTTGGAGATTAGTCAAGTCTCTAAATGAAGAGCGTTCCTCACCTAGGCAGACTATCACATTGGATGAAGGTGGCAAACTTTTCAGAGGAAAACAAGCTGCAGACTTGTTTGCTAGAAGATACAGTTCAGAAAGCAACTTACCCATTAACATAGATCATCAGAGAGAGATAAGAAAAGAAATACTGGCAACCATGGGACAGACAGATACTCCTGCCCCAATGAGGGAACCCATCACACTAGGAGAACTACAGAAGGCTATTTCCAAGCTTAAGTTTCAAAAGTCACCCGGCCCAGACAAAATCAGCAACGAAATGCTAGTAAATCTGAGCTCAGCAGCAAAGACAAAACTGCTTGAGATATTCAACCACAGCTGGTTGAAAGGAACGGTACCCCAAGTATGGAGAGAAGCCATCACAATACCCATACTAAAGAAAGGGAAATGTAAGACCGAGGCTGCAAGTTACCGGCCAATCAGTCTCACAAGCTGTGTTGGGAAGACTATGGAGCGAATAGTCAACCACAGATTGAAATGGTATTTAGAGTCTGAGCAGATCCTGGTGCCGGAACAAGCTGGATTTAGAGAATGCTACAGTATAGAAGACCAAGTTACTTACTTGTCTCAAGCAATAGAAGATGCCTTCCAGGAGAAGAAAAAGGTCTTAACGATCTGGGTCGACTTCAAGCAGGCCTTTGACAAGGTGTGGAAAGATCTCCCTGCAGGAGTTAAAGCTGCCGTATATGCAGATGACCTAGTACTCTGGTGCGCTGATGAAAATGTCACCACAGCAAATTATAGAATGCAGCGGGCAGCAGACATGCTAGTGTCATGGGCAGAGAAATGGCTTATCACAATAAACACAGACAAAACCTCCACAACACTGTTCTCCCTCGCCCCCAAGGACAAATCAGCTAACATACACCTAGGGACAACCGTGATCAAGGAAGAAAGCTACCCCACCTATCTTGGGGTGACATTTGACCAAAGGCTTACATGGAATAAGCATATTGAAAACGCAGAAGGAAAGGCCCGAAGACGACTAGGCATACTCAGAAAATTAGCAGGTACCAACTGGGGAGCAAATGAACGAAATCTAAAGAAGATTTATAATGGAGTAATAAGACCACACTTAGAGTTTAGCTCAGCAGCATGGTCATCAGCTGCTAACTCACATCTGCAGTCTTTGGACAAGGTGCAAAATCAAGCTCTCAGGCTCATTACAGGAGCCATGAAAACTACACCAATAACAGAGATGCAGAAGGTTGCTGGATTACAGACATTGTCCCATAGAAGAGACACAAAAACCATGATCCAGATGGAAAAGTACAACAGTATGCCAATGCACCCAATGAAGGCAAGACTAGATGATCTGGCATTGGGACGTCTAAAGCGTAGCAGCTTTGTGCATCGGGGGAAAAGACTTATAAGACAGCATCAAGAAGACCTATCCATGAAGACAACACCACTGAAGCCCACCCTATACCCTGTACCATGGGAGCAGGCCAGCAGTGCCCTCCAAATTAATACATCAGTCAGTGGTCTCACAAGTGGATGTGAGTATAATGATCTGCAAAAACGAACTGCTACATTGAGTATGATCCAAGAAAGCTATCCCGATCAATCATGGATACATGCCTATACAGATGGATCAGCAACAAATGCTGTTAGGAATGGAGGTGCCGGTATCTTTATCTCATATCCTGACAACCACTATGAGACTAGGCACATTCCCACTGGTAAATTCTGTTCCAACTATACAGCTGAGGTTCAAGCTCTAGAGCAAGCTGCAAATATGATTTATAACACCAACTCTGACTGCCACCAGGTAGTCATCCTCACAGATGCACTGTCTGTCCTGCAAGCTCTCAAGGGTGGTAAACTCCCGCATCTGAGAAATGAACTAAACAAGGTAGCTGCCAAAAAGAGAACCATACTTCAGTGGGTACCATCTCATTGTGGTGTACCCGGAAATGAAAAGGCAGATAAACTTGCAAAAAAGGGAGGAGAATGTGAACAAGAAGATAATGAAGTCACATACTTTGAGAAAAAGAGAGCTATCCAGACTATCAGAAGAGAACAGAACCAACCCAAAGACGACTATCACACTCTCGACCGGCAGGGACAGATAACTATTTTTCGACTCAGGACAGGGCATAACAAACTGAATAAACACATGCACAAGCTACGATTGTCTGCTTCACCACTGTGCACATGTGGATTAAACGAACAAACTGCTGAGCATGTTCTACAGGACTGTCCTCTGTATGACCAGTTAAGAAAGATATACTGGCCGAATGACTCAACACTAAACTCAAAGCTATATGGAGTTAAAGAGGAACTTCAAACAACAGTCGAATTCATCATGAGAACTCGTCTGACGGTGTAATCATCAAAGATGCGATCGCAAGAAGAAGAAGAAGACATTTACATCTCCACTGTTTGAAAAGTGTTCACAATATAAATCCACTCATGTTTCATTTAATTCACATTTACACTTGTGGGAAAGTTTGAAACTTCTATTAATTAAAATGAATATTTTTACATGGACATTTACGCTGATTTAAAGCGTGAAACCTTACATTAATTTTAAAGTGAATACGTTTATAGGGACATTTACACGGCTTTGAAAATATAAGTCTTGTTTTTAGAATGTACATCATTTCTTTTTCTTCCTGCTCTATAGGTTACTTGGAACTACTTTATGTTTTTAGTTCTCTTTACGAAACTATCAATAAAGCAATCGCCAGCCCGTGCAGTGGTGGCTAATGAATCATCATTCTATACGCTGAGGTTGCCAGCCTCAAATTACTTTGACATCCAATAGCGAGTTTCTGTAGAAGACGAAAGTTTTGTTGCTATCACTAGTAAAGTTATGTGTTGTTAAGCTCTTGCTTCCGAGAACACGTCACACAGGCTAATTATAAATAGGTCGAGATTTCTTGCCTCAGGAGATTCACGCCCACGCAGGGCTTCTCTAGGCTACTACTGATAGTGACGAAAAGTTCTGCTTACAGGCCACGCCCACCATGGGCTATTTATAAAGATGTGTTACTACCCCTGTCACTGTGCCTGGAATGTTTGAAGAGGGTGTGTGTTGGTATATTCACTCACACCACAGTAACATACATAAGAGTCATGGAGCGTTGAACGACTGGTGACGTTTAATAACGATTTATTACGCCACAACATAATCACTTGACATCAATTACACAGATTACAGGAAAATGGGGACATCGGATAAATGCATCCGTAAAGTACAATCACTCTAAAAATACTTCTAACATCAGCGCTATTCCTTCAAGCAAACTGTCGACATGACAGTGCTAATAATATAAGTCAATGGATCCTTCCCGCAAACGGTAGGCATCACCGTGCTAATAATATATATGGCCTCAAAATCTCCGTAATCACTCAGCGCTATTATATGTCAATGGATCCCTCAAGCAAACGGTAGGCATCACCGTGCTAATAAAAACTATCCTCTCAAAAACTATCCTCTCACAAGAAATAATGGCCTACACAAATCATGGCCTCGTAATATATAACATCAGTATCCAAATGGGAACTGCTTACACTGCAGTTGAAAAATATCCCATAAACACACAGCGAAAAACCACTGCTAGACGTCTTCATAGTACTCTGCGCAGGCACACGCTCTCAATACACAGGGCTGACTACCTCGGTCAACGCCCCAGAACAGACTGCCCAAAATCGGCTGTTCTCACCCCGCTCAGTCACTAACACATCCACGGACTACCCGCGAGCAAACAATCGCTCACAGCTCAAAACAGCTCAGAATAAATTCATCTCAGCACTTGAGATGATTAGCGTTCATCACGCTTTCTGTACTCTCTGTCTCTCGAAACTACGAGAAGATATTTTTAAACAATAAATCATCAGCTAAATCGCATTCAAGCGTCGTAACTAAAAAATCCAACCTGTCCAAAAAGCATTCTCAGGTTTACTTCCCCTAGATAAGATTTGTCCTTAACAGTTTACCACACCCCTGGGGGAAAAAATGATTCTATCATTTTTTTTTACAAGTAAATTCCCCAAAAATTAAGAGGTTAATGAAGCTCTAACATAGCTTACAAAAATTACCTTATGTTAAGTCAAAATAGTACATCTACAAAAGATATCAGCAGTAAATGTAATGTAAAAAACGAAGTATCCAAAGTAATCAATTAAACATACCAAAAAATAATCTATTACAAAACCAAGTTAAATATATTCAGCACAAACCAAACAGGAAATAACCGATAGTAAGAGAAAAGACAAGATCAAGCAAAGATGAATGATCTGTAAAGAAGGGAAGTATAAAATCAGAATATAAGAAAAAATCAAATAATACCACATGATAACAATTAAGTCAAACAATTCCTTACATGTAAAATAAATACAACTATTACAACTTCTTCTTCTTCCGTCCTTAGCCACCGACCGTCAAAGCAGTCAGTGGCCATTACGCCTAGTGGCGTCTTAGGGCAACAGCAGATAGGTTTTCTTTGCCATTGTTTCCCACCACGCCTAGTGGCGTCTTTAGGGCAACGGCAAATCAACCCATTCGCTGTTGTTTCCGTAATCGAAGTGACTGGCAAACGGGTGAACTATTACAACTAGTTACATTATATTAAGTTATATAACTAACTTAACAATACAAAGAATGAAAGTATAAGTGTCGAAAGAAGAAGTATACAAGTAGAATCACGTGAGACGAAAACGAAATATGGAAGCATAAACAAGATATGAAACCATATCGAAAAGACAACAGAAAAGATGGAATGAAAGGAAGAATAATCAGCAAAGACAAGTGGAAAGTAAAGATATGAATGTAGAGAAAGATAGTAACAATACTTTATAATAACTATGTAAATCAAACGACGTATTGTACAAATAAATACAATCATGACAGAAAATATCGAACAAAAAGGCAATGTATAAATATATACCAAAACATAAAGGTATAACTAAATAATAAATCTTAGACAGCACACAAACAAGTAATAGCATTGCTATAACTAAATTCGACCAACGCATAATCAAGCGATGGGCACACAAAAAAAAAATTACAATGCAAAAAAAATACTTTTTTTTTTTTTAAAGTACCATACAAAATTATTTCGGAACGATAGGTTACATAAAATAGTATTTCATTTTCAAGTAATTCAAAGCTATAATTAATAAACTAACAATGAAATCAGCTTTAAGAAAATGAGTGACAAATAAAAAATCCTATCCTAAGCAGACGCAAATCAGCATATACAAACTCCGACAGAACCAAAAAAAATAATAATAATCGTTACAAAAAAAAAAACACATGGGAAAACACACTATTAACTGCATACGAAGTTGTAAATATATAATTGCAATATTATGTATCTTAACTATGTGCTATAATCAGATCTCTAGATTCTTTAAACGAACAAGAGTATCAGCTGTCTCTGATAATTCTGCATATACAGTTTAATTTTAACCTCTAAGTTAATTCTGCTGACAATGACGTTCAGCTTAGCTACAGTGTTATCTAGCTGTAAATTTATATCTATCTCAATCTGATATGCTATACGCTATAAAGAAATCTACAATTTACTGTTACTATAAACTATGAAAAGGTCGTATAAAAGTATCTGCTAAGATTTTTTTAAAATATCTATCAAAATAGTGTGCTAGGAAAAAGTTGCGTGCCTGGCTGGCAAAAAATCACAGTAGAAGGGGAACGACTAAGTAAGTAAGTAAGTAAGAAAGCCATGTTCAACATTAAGTTTCACTATAACAGCTACTGCATATATCATCTGAGTGTGACAATCTGTTAACCAATTATGTAATCAAAACTCGAGAAAAAATTTAAATAAAGAGAATACTCAGGAACATTCTGAAGGTGACTACCGTACCGTCACAGCTAATGAGCTTGTGCATAGGGCTGGCAATCTCATCATGCATAAAAAAAAATTTTTAACAATCACAGCTGCAAAAAATTCCAAGTTCAACAACGGAGTATAAAGGTCAATGATTACATGCTACACATTATCAAACACAATAATATATAAATAGCATAGAAATGAACTGGTGCGTCATCAAAATACAGTCATATAAATAAAATTAAAATAAAAAATATAGCAATCAAATGATGCATAAAGATGATCATCATAATGTTGCAAAGAAATTACATAATATTCCATTACAACAGCATATAATGTTCTATACTATAGAATACGAAAATATCTACTGTCCTAAAAAAAATCAACCAGCAAAAATCTCCGGAGGTCTAGCAAACATCTCCTCAACACCGATAGGTAACACATCCAATGCGTAGTTAACACGCTGACTGGTTCCGCTTGATTAGACACAGGGGCGCAAAGGCGACCTACATTCTTCACAGCTAATGTAACATAGGGGCGCTGACTCTTATCGCAAAGTCGTATGCTGTGAGAAAATACAAATGTAAATTTATATTTTAATCAACGGTGAGATTTAATTAGAGCAAACGGGAAAGTCAACTTTACAATTACCTAACACTGTGGCTGTGTAAACTTCTGGCTACTTTATGATGTTCAACAACTCTTCCTTTGTCACACGTAGACAACACAGGCAGAGGATGACCGCAACTCAAGGTCGTCACTGCTGTCGGCTGAAACAAAGTTATGCACTCAGGGCAACGAAATGCTCTTTCGAAATCAAAAGCAGAGCAAGCAATAGTATTTGAGACCCTATTATTATTGTTAC
This sequence comes from Oreohelix idahoensis, assembly GCA_024509875.1. Classification (NCBI taxonomy): domain Eukaryota; kingdom Metazoa; phylum Mollusca; class Gastropoda; order Stylommatophora; family Oreohelicidae; genus Oreohelix; species Oreohelix idahoensis. Next base: position 41,232 of record JAMPIV010003159.1, read on the forward strand.
CTTGTTTACTAATAATGACTTTAGTCTTTTGTTGGACAAAGTTACTCTGGTGATGTGAAGTAACTTTTGGGGAGTTATTATCTCTATTGAAAGCATTGCCATCTCCTCTTTTGTGACACTTATTATGTCTAGCACTCAAGTTAGCATTGTTGTGATTTATCTTTTTCCTTTGATAACAATATCTATTAATTGGGCTTTGTTGTCTTCCAGAAAAATTACTGCAAGATTGATACTCTTTAGTGTAGTTATTTCTATCATAATTTCCAAAATTCTTAGAACCAAAATTTTGAGATCTGTTAACTTGTCTCTTATTTCTCGAAGAAGAAAAATTATTATTTGATGAACTCCCTTGGTACTGCCTAACCTCGGGATTATCTCTCCTACTAAAATTGTTTCTATTCTTCTCTGTGGCAATATGCTTACCGGTCTTATCATACTGCTCTGGCTGAGTATGGTAAGTGACAGGACTAATAGTATCTATATTGTTTTGTACATAATGGGTCTCATTCTTGGACCAAGTAGTACTAGGTTTATTTACTGTTACCAAATTATCAGCATTTCCAAAATTAGAAACATGATTAATTTGAGGAACTTTAATACGAAATTTATCACCTTTCTTTTCGTGATCAACAGAACTGGCTGTTACACTAGAATTATCTTTGTTGGTCTGACGCCAAGAATCTGTACTATTAGAGGCACTACTAGTACTTGGAAAATTGTATTTTCCCCGAAATGATCTATGTCCCTTATGTTTGACATTAAAATCCGCAATGAGTGACTGTTGCTGACTCTTTGCTTTTGCCTTTGTGCCCTGTTGATAAACAACTTTCTGTCTAACCTTGTCAACATTGACAGAAGACCACATCTCGTTATTCAAGATAATATCTAGTAGGCCATCTACTAATTTTCTTAGTTCTGCAATTTCAACATCTTTATGTGAAATCTCTTCACTTAATCTTTTATTTAAATTGTCAAATGCCAAAACCTTGCAACTTTCCTCCGCTAGTAACTTCTCAATCTCAGTTACTTTCTCTTTCTCCACCGTTAAATCTTCTAACCTTTTTTTCTCATCTTTTTCGTTATTTGCTCTCATTTGTCGTGTCTCAATTTCACTATCATCATTATTCGTAAGCCTATCAACCTTCTCGGGAGATAAAGTATTCTTTTCTTCATGTTGGCGACCGAGATTCGCAATATCATCCAATAAATCAAGGAGCGTTTCTGTATAAGACCTTTCATGTTCATTGTTCTCAACTTTTAATTTGTAACATATCTCCTTCTTTTCTTGAACTTCTTGAGTTAGATTCCTCAATTCGACATTTTTATCTTTTATCTGAGTTTCCAACTCTTTGATTTTGCTTAATGCTGAACTTAGCGGTACTTGCGCACTTATATAACATTGCGCATTTATGTAAATCACTTGTAAGTTTAGAGACCGTCTCGTGTAATGCACTCTCTTCAGCAATACAATTTTTTCTTTCCTGTAGTGCACTCCGTTTGCTGTGTTTTATTTGCTCCTCATCTTCTAATTCCTTTTTCTGTTCATTAGGAATGTCGTTGTGAATTATATTGTGTCAATATATCATCGTGTTTAACATTAATATATTTGTCCAAAAACACATGAAGTTCGACCTCTATTAAATCCGCTAAATCCTTAGCCATTATTAAATGGGGACCCGAATTAAAGTTATCCTGAGCAAAATCCCTTTGAGCATTTGACACAATAATCAAAAACATGTCCATTACATATGTTTCCAGTGCTGGGCCTTGCAATTCTTCATCATCTCTACCTTCTTCAAATAGATAGTCTAACATAGGCCTCATATCCTCAGGATCCCTATCAAGATCACCATCCAAATCCATGGTGATTCAATCACCAAGTCAACTATATGTATAATCACCTATAATTATAATAAGTTATTGCCTATAAAATTTGGACAACTACCTTTCCACCCCACACAGTTAACTATCTGTTCAAGAAATCGAAATTATTCCTTAATTACTGTATCACCAGTTTCTGTCCACAGAACCTTTATAAAGTCATATCCATATGAGGGAAGTAAACATATGTCATGTAGCCATTAATACTAATGCATTAAATCTTAATAATATGTCAATATAGACATAGACAACAAAAACAATAGTTATCAACAGAATAAGCAATGCACAGCATAGGAAGGTTTGTTGACATACACAAAGTGGCACAATTTACACAACATAAACCACTTATCTTGTTGACTGAAAACAATCCCGTCCTTTCCGCCAATACACTGGATATCACATAGTCTGCAGATAAAAACAATCCACCGCAGAAAGGCACTGGAACTTGACACTTTTCCCTTCAGGTCCTGATTCAGTATGGTATGTGCTTAAACACTGCACAAGACGACAGGAACTGGAACACTGCAAATACTGCAAGTCTTGACTTGTGATACTTGTGTAAACGGACTGAAAATACTGCATCTATACTAGAACTTGTATACTGGCAACATTGTGTATCATTACATCTTGAACTTGCATTTTGATAACTGGAGCAGGTAACAGGTAGCAATGTAACTCTTATATAATGCGAATGTCGCGGGTATCACACCCCGTAAGTCTGTAAACCACCACTGTAGAAGTCGAAAGTTTTGTTGCTATCACTAGTAAAGTTATGTGTTGTTAAACACTGGCTTCCGAGTACATGCCACACTGGCTAATTATAAATAGGTCGAGATTTCTTGCCTCAGGAGATTCACGCCCACGCAGGGCTTCTCTAGGCTACTACTGATAGTGACGAAAAGTTCTGCTTACAGGCCACGCCCACTCCGGGCTATTTATAAAGATGTGTTACTACCCCTGTCACTGTGCCTGGAATGTTTGAAGAGGGTGTGTGTTGGTATAATCACTCACACCACAGTAACGTACATAAGAGTCATGGAGCGTTGAACGACTGGTGACGTTTAATAATGATTTATTACGCCACAAAATAATCACTTGACATCAATTACACAGACTACAGCAAAATGGGGACATCGGATAAATGCATCCGTAAAGTACAATTACTCCAAAAATACTTCTAACATCAGCACTATTCCTTCAAGCAAACTGTCGACATGACAGTGCTAATAATATAAAACAATGGATACTTCCCGCAAACGGTAGGCATCACCGTGCTAATAATATATATAGCCTCAAAATCTCCTTAATCACTCAGCGCTATTATATGTCAATGGATCCCTCAAGCAAACGGTAGGCATCACCGTGCTAATAATATATATGGCCTCAAAATCTCCTTAATCACTCAGCGCTATTATATGTCAATGGATCCCTCAAGCAAACGATAGGCATCACCGTGCTAATAATATATATGGCCTCAAAATCTCCTTAATCACTCAGCGCTATTATGCGTCAATGGATCCTTCCAGCAAACGGTAGGCATCACCGTGCTAATAATATATATGACCTCACAATCTCCTTAATCACTCAGCGCTATTATACGTCAATGGATCCTTCCAGCAAACGGTAGGCATCACCGTGCTAATAATAAATATGGCCTCAAATTATCGTTAATATCTCTCAGCGCTATTCTATCACACAGAAAATAATGGCCTACACCAATCATGGCCTCAACATCTCAAAAACTATCCTCTCACAGGAAATAATGGCCTACACAAATCATGGCCTCATAATATATAACATCAGTGTCAAAATGGGAACTGCTTACACTGCAGTTGAAAAATATCCCATAAACACACAGCGAAAAACCACTGCTAGACGTCTTCATAGTACTCTGCGCAGGCACACACTCTCAATACACAGGGCTGACTACCTCGGCCAACGCCCCAGAACAGACTGCCCTAAATCGGCTGTTCTCACCCCGCTCAGTCACTAACACATCCACGGACTACCCGCGAGCAAACAATCGCTCACAGCTAAAAACAGCTCAAAATAAATTCATCTCAGAACTTGAGATGATTAGCGTTCATCACGCTTTCTGTACTCTCTGTCTCTCGAAACTACGAGAAGATATTTTTAAACAATAAATCATCAGCTAAATCGCATTCAAGCGTCGTAACTAAAAAATCCAACCTGTCCAAAAAGCATTCTCAGGTTTACTTCCCCTAGATAAGATCTGTCCTTAACAGTTTCACGCAATATAATTAACATAGTAATATATACATATATATGTTAGTTCACATGTTAGTAATAAAATATGAAATGTAAATCACAACTTACGGCAATCCTGGCTACAGACTTGTCGCACAGATGAATAAAAGATACGAATCTTCTCTTACACGTGTCTGGGATTTCTTTTAATTTTACAATAGATTGCTCCTTCTGACTCCGTGTTTCTTCAGTTTTCCTGGGTATTCACTATCCTGTTCTCACTGTTCTAGTCTACTATCATTTACTGGACACAGTATTAAGGTCCTTGTCTTGTTGGATTCGGCCTATACTGCTTGATAGAAATACAACAGAAGTGATTGCGTCATTAATAGGCTGAACTACCCATGGTGGACTTCTGGTGTCATGTATTGTGGTTCGCACTGTTGACCTGCCATTGAAACATCATTTTTTGATGATGCGTAGATGGCAGGGCGGATAGTGTGATTCGCTTGCATGGCTAGGCGGGGTTGTCGCACGGAAGGTCCAGTGTTCAAATCCTGGGTAAGCCACTCATGTCTGTTGTTTTTCTGTTGTCTGGTGTTCTACTTCTTTATTTCCTGCGAGTGCCTGATAACATACCTTTACATTTGTTTCATATTAATTTATAAATTCTTTTCACCTTCTCTGGCGATACAATATATAAGCCGTATAAGTTCCTGGCTTTTAATCAATGTAAATATTCTTCTTACTTCCTCTGCTCTGGTAAATACAATATCTAAGACTCATTGCACAATATAAATACTAGCCATATATCCTAGGCTTCAGAAATATCTCGGGGAGTCTCCAACGTTTCTATCTCACCACAAACATCTTCCTCGAACACACAGTTAGAAAACATGTCTGACCAGCCCGGTCAAACGCCCAGAGCAAACTGTCACGGAATACCGCATATCAGTCCCGCTCAAACCGTCACGCATGCGCGGCTAACCGCGAAACGTGAACTGAACTCAATCTCGAAGGTTCGAGAGAATTCTGGATAAAATATTTTAAAACCAGTCAAGGGAGATAACCAACGTCTGGCCTGTACATACCAGCATTACAACGTGTAAACTCCCCTTGACTACAAAATATTAAAATCTGTTTTAACAGTCGTATGAGTGCGCAAACTCCGGGTCTTATCGGTGATTTAAACCGATAGCCACAGACTGCTGTAAGGTTTATTCTGCCGCGCCTATAACCACAAATCTGGGTAGCACTCCTTTCAAATGTGATATTTATCACCTACAGGGTGATATGATAAAATCAGATATCTGCTACTTATCAGAAAAATAAAGAAAGAAAGAAAATTGTGATAATTGACAGCACCTAATAGAAACCAGTACCACAAGTGTACCGATACTGACGGAGGGCTGAAGGTGTGAGAGATCACACAAAAGAGCATGTTCAGCCGTTTTGTCACAGTAGGTGACTTGGTCCTATGTTGCCTGAAGCCTGCCTGTTGGTGCAGTAGAATTTGTTTTTCTTCGAGGTGCCAACTTAATCTGGTATTGATCATTCTCTCCATAAGCTTTCCCGTGCAGCTTAAAAGGCTGATTGGTCTGTAGCTGTTGGGGTCCGTTCGGTCTTTGTCCTTTTTAAGGATTGGAACTACGAGTAGTACTGCTTCTTTCCAGGCCTGTGGTACAATTCCACGCTTCCAGATATATTTCATAATCTTGAGGAGGGCTTTCTTGGCATTAGGCCCTAGCCCTTTAAGCATGTCATTTGTTACCCTGTCTTTTCCAGGGGACTTTCTTTGTTTAAGGGATACAATGGCTGCCTCTAGCTCTCTCATGGTGAGGTTTGCTGTCATGTGCTCTTCTGGAACAGTTGGTATATTTTGGTAAAGTTCTTGCTCTTTGATAATTTCCTGCTTTCTGTCAGGTGGAACATTTATCTGGCTCTCATGTGAGAATTTTTAAGCAAAGACATTTGCTTCTTTTTTCTTTGTGAGTATTTCTCATTTTGCTGTAGGGCTATTTCCTTATTTTTGCATTCCTCATCATTTAATTCTTTGGCGAGCCTCCATAATTTTCTTCCATCTTTGCCGAGGTTAAGACTTTCTGCTGTTTTGATCCGGGTATTTTTGGCTGAACAGTTTAACGTTTTCCTGTATTTTGCAGAGATAGCTCAATCTCCCAGTCCTCTACATCAATGCCACGGGTATCGGCCTCTGTGTAACCTCACCTTTCTGAATCGGTGTTGAAATCACCAACAACCAGGCAGTTGGTGCACCTAATCTCCATTGTGGCTAGTGAAAGATCTCTATCTGGGGTGGCATATAGGTTATACACTTTACGGCCTGGTCATCTATCGTGATGTCAGCTCCTATAATTTTCATTTGACCGTTTGCAGCAATAGAAAGTTCTCTGCTAGGCAAGGAGTTTCTGTTTAACATGAGTACTCCTCCCGTGTGTCACTCTCCGTCGAGCCGGAAAGATTCATATCCTCCTACAGAAAATAGGTAGTTTGAGTTTATGTGTGTTTCTTGAATGCAGGCTATGTCAATTTGTTCATCGTGTATTTGTTAACGAGCGGTAGTTTCTTCTTTAGGACACCTTCTACATTCCACTGAAGTATATTTAGTTTTCTTTCCTGGGTGTTTTGGCCAGTCGCATTTTCACTAATATTCCGCGCCCTGGCTGCACGATGCGGAGATAGGTGATCACCAGTAGCTTTGGGCGAGGCAAGGGGTCCGGCACTCTTCCCATCTGGCGGGTCTCCGTGGGTCAAGCACCATCTCGTTGAGTCATATTTGTACGAGTATCTGTCATCTCAAGGCGGTTTGCGTTGCACTATGTTGTGTGCCTTGCGGCCCAGTGCATCCGTCTTCAGCATGCATTTGTTCGGGACTGCTTCCCTAGCTTCTGGTTTTCCGTGACTTCCTGCAATGCAGCTGTTGTTTGACATCAGTGTTGTCTCTCCTAGGAAAGCTGTCTTTCCGGACTAACGAGTCTTTCCTACCCGGGTATGTGTGAAGTTGTCCTTCTCTTATGTGGATTGTCAACTAAGACTATCGTGCTCCTCCTGCACTGATTTTTTGCAGGGTTTACTCCCTGGATTTAAAGGATAGAGGACAAACAGTGAAGAATGAGGCAAGAAAGCATTTGTCCCATGAAGTGGGGGTGGATTGGTGCAGACCAGAGCTTGTATCACTCGTCGGTGGGTTCAGCATCTACACCTATAGGGTTCCACCAACTCCTCAGCCCATTTAGTCTGACCCCTCACCAAGGACCTGTCCGGCTTAGGTGACCCTGCCAGGAGTAAAACTCCCGCCAGCATAGCTCCCGGGATCATTGGGGCACTCAAGCTCTCCAACCAACGACAAGGTAGACTTACATGTGGAGAGATATTGATACAGGACAAACGTAGACATAAAGAAGAAAACAGACAGAAATACAGGTAATCATATTGACACAGAGCAAACATAGACATAAAGAAAGAAAATTGACAGCAATACAGGTAATCATATTGACACAGAGCAAACATAAACATAAAGAAAGAAAACGGACAGAAATACAGGTAATCATATTGGCACAGAGCAAACGTATACATAAAGAAAGAAAACAGACAGAAATACAGGTAATCATATTGACACAGAGCAAACACAGGCATAAAGAAAGGAAATAGACAGAAATACAGGAAATCAAACTGACACAGAGACAGACATATTTCTGTTTTTCCTTCTGGCCCACCTTTTAACATATCTACAACACAGTGGGTACAAAGTTCTTTCAACTATTCGTAACCACACTTGATCTTAATTATGAAATAATAAACTCATAGGTTCACTGCTTCACTTTGGGTATTGTAAACTATGACAGGTTTAGTCCGGGCGGGTTAATGTGGTTTAATTGCTGAAATCGAATCTGACAGTTGTTGAAAAACATTGATGTAGTTCCTAGTTTATCTATAATTAAGTCCGTGTAGTACCGGTCGCTCTCATATCGTCCGGAAAATACGGGACAACCTCTGACACATTCGATTATATAATTATGTATCGTGACGCTTTTATTTGTTGGACCAATCAGTGAGCAAAGTGCATGAATACAATTTGAGTAGGACCACGTGATGACACAGCAATGAATAGAAGATAGGCCGATTACCTTCCTTGATACATTCTTCTTCCCCTCCATCGTGATGTTTGTTTCGCTTTTTATAGAGCATCAGAACCACTATTTCAGTAACCACCCCTTTCCCCCCGTTCTCCCCCCCCCCCCCCCCCCCACACACCAGGGAACCTGCACCATAGCTCTGTTTCTGCAGATATTTGTACCATGCACAACCTCACCTTAGTAGCCTTTTACGAATTGCCTGTGGGAGCCGAGGTTCAATTCGTTCTTAGTAACATATAAGTTTTTTTTAATGATATGGAGTTTGCTTTACAAATGGACGGAGCAATGGAAACACAGGACGTTTCAGGGTTCGCCCTTCGTCAGGCACAGTTACAAACAGGCGTCATAGTAAGGATATATACACAGGCAATGGACACGTAAAACATATGACCAAATCAAACAAAGATAAGATGAGCTGTACAGACAGATGAACAAATTAACAACACATACGATGAGAGTAAAGGTACAACAAATAAGCAAGTTAAAATACAGAACAAGACGGAAAGAAATATCAGTACCAGAAATTCAACAAACAAACAAAATTAATAGGAGAAAATGAGACAAAAAGGTAAATGGCTAACCCTGAAACGTCCTGTGTTTCCTGTGCCCCCTCCATTTGAAAAGTTAACTCCATATCAGTGGGCCTAACACCATATTTCCAATATGCCACAATGGGCGTGTAACGGGATCTCTAATGAACGTTAATTGTCTTCTCCGTATCATTATGATTATAGTTCTCTGTTCATTAGCTCTTCTGTGGCATTCTTTCTTAGTTATCTTGGCTGAATTCTGCAGAGTTCTTCATGAAGGACACCTTACAGACCGTTTGGGATAAGAACGGGTGTGCAACAGGGATGCCTATTGTCTCCATTTCTTTTCTTACTAGCAATAGACTGGGTTATGAAAACATCGACGACACACAACAGAAATTGATTTCATTGAAATCTAACTAAACAGTTAGATGATCTAGATTTTGCAGATGACTTAGCTCTCCTGTCCCATAACCGTAATCAGATGCAGGACAAAATGAAAACACTCGATGAGAGATCACAGCAATTGGGTCTGAAAATACACAAGGAAAAGACAAAAATAATGAGAATAAATGCAGGCAATGATAACAGGGTTGAACTTGAAGAAACACCACTACAAGATGTAGAATCGTACACATATCTTGGCAGTAATATAGACAACGTTGGAGGGACAGACAGTGATATCAAAATAAGAATACAAAAAGCAAGAGGAGCTTTCATTGATTGGGAAACATATGGAGATCAAGAGAAATCGGATCCAACACAAAAATGAGAATCTTCAACTCAAATGTGAAGTCAGTCCTATTGTATGGCTCTGAGACATGGAGAACAACAAAAACAACAACCAAAAAGATACAGACTTTCATAAACGGGTGCTTGCGTAGAATAGAAGGAGTAAAATGGAATGACAAGGTTACAAATGTGGAACTGATGACAAGAACTAGACAAGTGCCAGTGGAACAAGAGATGAGAAGAATACGCTGACGTTGGATAGGAAACACACTGAGGAAACATGTTGATAGCATTACAAGGCAGTCCTGGTTCTGGAACATCCACAGCAAGAGAGGCAGAGGTAGACCAAGAAGCACATGGAGGAGAAAGCTGGAAACAGAGGTGAAAATAATGAGGAAAACGTGGAAAGAACTTGAGATGATGGCACGTGACAGGAGAACTTGGCATGTGTTTGTTGAAGGCCTATGCTCCTTGAGGAGCGGAAGGTTATGAAAGAATGAATCTTGGCTGTCATTGGGATCTTTAAATTCTTTGTGAGAGAGCACATCTCTGTTGCCTCTGCAACTATTAGTAAGTAAGAGAAAAAAATCGGTTAGATTAAATTTGTAGGAGATTGAACTTTTATGATTGAGAATAATTGACTTTTGATTTATAGTTAAAGGGGAATAATCAGTAGAACGAGAGATGGGCTCAAAAGTAGTGTTGACGTCCCTTTATTACAGTGTTTAGTTTAGCTGACCTTGGATGAGATTTCTAATGTTAAGTTTTTCTGTTTTGTTTTGGGGAGCTCAGCTAGGTGAGCGAAGAGACTTTGCAGGGGAAATGTATATTAAGATGAGCTGTTTGTGAGACAGTTTGTTCTAGAATGTTCGGAAATAGTTGTTGTGGAAAATCGAAGTTTTAAATTAAATCAGTTAGATCCCAGACGCGATAGCGTTTAGAAGCAAGTTTGCTTTGAGTGAGATAAAGGATAGAAGTTAAAGTGGCAGTGAATTGAGAGTTTTCATCGGGTCGATATGCCAAATGGTGTTTGGTTGTTTTCTGTGGTGACAGAAAAAGCTACTATCGCCCAGACACTCAATCGCTGGTACGCCACAATTATATACGACTGTTCGTTATTTATTTCTGAGGACAAGATGTCAGTGTTCCCAGTGAGAGAGAAAATGTGTGTATTTTCGAAAACCCAGGTACGTTGAACATTTTAACTATCATAGCTAATAGTGAAGTACAATAGACAAGTGCCAGGCTAGCGAACAGAAGAATAACTTGGTAAAGCAACATCCCTGGCGGTCAGGCCAGTGTCACTAAGATACGCCAAGACAGAAAATAGAAGAAATATATCATAACATAAAAGAAACAAATGATTTCATATGAGGAATTAGATGGCAAGTAGAATATTGACAACAGTGGTTCTCAGGCCATGACCACAATAATCACTAGGGACAGTAATGAATATAGAAGCAGCGAGAGCGATAAGAGAGAGGGAGAGAGAGAGAAAGAGAGAGAGAGAGAGAGAGAGAGAGAGAGAGAGAGAGGGAAATATGAGACTGTATTATTATCTACTGAAATGTTGCTGTACAAGTCTGTCCACCTCAGTGGAAGGTCGGGCATATAATTTTTTTCCAACCTTTTGATCACTTATGTAAATAAAGTTCTACATTATCTGTTTACTGCTTCAGCGTGAAGTCATTCATCAACTGTTGAAATCATTCATCAACTGTCAGTATATGAACTGTTGTCGTCTTGAGAGAAAGAAGTTCTCCTTACCACGGTTAAGCTGCTTACTGTTTAGGGTAGAGATACGAACCTTATGCGATCATAAAACGGAAGTAGGAAATAATAGACAAGTCATCATACACGGCCACATCTGATGAATTGGCGCACATGACCAGTCCGTCAACGGCCACACCTCCAATGATTTTGCATTTTTGCTCACCGTACTTTACTCACTTCCATTGAATAATACTGGGTCGATGTAACACTTCAATACTTTTTTCTTTTATGTTAAGTGTGACGAGTCAATCTTTGATCGCTACATTTTTCTGTGCCATCATTTAACTTTTTTCTGTGCCCTTCCTTTTCCTTTTTCTCACCCGCACCTGAGACGTTGTTTCGCTTTTATAGTTTAAGGTTTTATATCACATCTTGTTCTAATTTGCCGCTCCCTTAATTTTACCTGATCGCTCGACCTATTTTTGAAAAAAACATTGACTTCTGTTTGTGCAGAGCGAACGTGTAGCACAAATATCGGTCTGTACTGTGAAGTTGATTTTTCTCTTATCCCCAGCTTCAGACGGGGTAAGAGTCTACACTGAGCGACATTCCTTTTGTTAGCCCAGACAGTTTGTCTTTGAAGATGAGCAAACTATGTTGTTCACACATTCCAAAATGAATTTACAGACGGTATTGCGAGATAAGTTGTCAGTTCGCACATTAGCCCAGACAGTTTGTCTTTGAAGATGAGCAAACTATGTTGTTCACACATTCCAAAATGAATTTACAGACGGTATTGCGAGATAAGTTGTCAGTTCGCACATTATGTGTTGGAAGATGTCAATCTGGTTAAAGATTAAGACACGGACAGTAAGATAACAAATGTGATTATTGAGCACTGGAAGATGCGTAATCGCTTTCCCCCAGACCTTGTTGTAATAAACAGTTACAATGAAATAACATCTGGGATGAGATTATAACGTTAGATCTGTGAAGTAGTTTGTTTGTAAACACAATAGGTGAAACGGAAGAAGCGAAGCTTTATATGGTCATGAAAAACACGCAAATGAATTTGTGAATGACATGTAAAGAAGATTTCTTTTGTGTCATGCAGAATGTTCTACAGATGATGGCAGTGATTACAAAAACCCCTACTGATATCAGACTATAATTCGTGGTTGGATTGGCATAGAAGTACTAAACTAAATCAATTCTGATTTGAGTTTTTTCCAACGAAACCACATGGGCGTGTGAGCGAAAATTTCGCCTATTAGACAGAAAGAAAATTCGACTGTACTACTGGAAACTACGAGTCTAGGAACTTATACACAGAATAACAGTGGGGCTATAATTAAAGTAATACCCTGACCACCAGTCAGATGGCCTCTTAAAAAAGTGGCCCGACACTATTCGGAAGTTTGCCTGTGCAAGAACTCTGTAACATCATTCCAGGTAATCGAAGTAAGTTGTAATATGTACATGTTATCATTTTATATTTTTGCATTTAACATGTGTAAATTGCTTGTGGATGTACAGGTTCATACGAGGCAGGCAATCTCAGCATATACAATGATTGCATTAATGAACCACCGCTGGAAGAGCTGGTTATTACTTCGTGCGGGTCTCCTCACAAGGAACCCAAAAGCAGAGGTAGCCTTAGGTTCCGCGTGGAGCTAGTATGATGACAACATGGTGTAAATATTTATTATGTTAACATTTTAATAAGTTTATGTGTATATTCAAACTCGTTTAATTAAGGCAATTGTCCTGTTCCTCTGTCCAAAAGCACTTTAATCCAACTCACTGGATTTAACATTAATGTTCAGGGAGAGTAAACGTTTCTGTGGAAGATGAAGTGGTGGATTGGAAGCGGAGGTGGCCTGATTCTTATGTCAGGAGACCCTATACTTGGAAGAGGATTTTGTTTCCTCTCAGTTTATGGTACAAGTGTGGTACCAGTTTGTGGTACAATTATGTGATTCAAGTTGCCTACATCAGACGGGTCTTGAAGACGCATTTTTAACAATTGGAGTGGTTACCCCCAGCATCACCGCCAGGGACGTGTTACCGCCACAGAACTTGACGATTGACGGAACAGTCAACAACGCCCTTTGGAACCAACAGTGACGGAACCCAACACCAACAAGAAATCATCAAAATATGCCTGACTAAGTATGACTTCAGACCCAGCAAAAGAATTTCTTTTAACGATAGCCACTTTAAAGTCACTACCAATGATGAAAACGTACGAGCATATTTCTTTTCCTTACATTAGGGACAGGAAGATAAAAAGTTCATGACAGCTTAGATGATCTTGGTTGTTATGCTTGATTTCCTAAAATTCCCGTGAGGATCCTTGAAATAGAAGCAGCATTCTTCTATTTTTATCTCTACCAAGAGCAATCTTGAGCAAAGATTGATACCTTTGAAGACCCTCATTTTTACAAGTTGTGTCATTGTTTGGCCACAACTGCGGAGCAGGGGAAACAAACACGCGACATTAAGTAACAAGGATTTATTGAATCAATGATGTTCTTCAACATTTTGGACTTCTGTATTTTGCTTGGTATTTTATGTATTAATCTCAGTGATGGATGTTCCGTCTAATGTAACCATTGTGCCAATGTATATGAAACTATATATTGTCTTTTAAGTTGTTCCGTTTATTCTTATTCAGCATTAAAGGCTTGTATTTTGCTTGTAAAATAGACTCCCACATGTCATGTAGTTGCATTGGACAGCCAAATAATGTCATCATCACCTTTCAGCTCCTAAAGGAGCCTAGGCCTTCAACAAACTTATGCTGGGTCACCTTGTCCCGTGCCTTCAGTTCAAGGTATTTCCATGTCTTCTTCACCCCCTTCATGTCCGTCTCTAGTTGTCTTCTCCTTGTGTTCCTTGGTCTATTTTACCTCTCTCTTACTTGGAAATTGAAGTTTCAACCTGATTTTTCCGGGTAACAATCAAAGCCGCAGTGTTAAATGCTTTAAAATGTCCTCTGATTATAGGGAGGAAATATGTCTCCTTGGGAAGCCCTCATGTGACTCCAGGTCGACACAAGAGAGAGAGAGAGAGAGAACCTTGGTCACGCCCAAGCGGCCCCTGAGCTCTCATCTATAACCAGCCCGAACATATCGAAGACGGAACAAAAGGATAGCAAAACCCTAAATCACAAGGCTGTATGGCAATTACTCTCATACTCCCCAGGCAGCCTATTATAAGGAGAAAGAGTTAGTATACAGATGGGTAGGAAAGAAGAGGCAATTAGTTGTCCCAGTTTCCTCTCGCACCCACCTGATGCAACAAATGCATAAACCCCAGTCACAATCTCATCGAGATGCACGCGCCTCAATTAGGCATGTTTTTCTCGAATACTTCTGGCCGAGCATAGAACGCGACATTCGACATGTGAAAGATGGTTCTGTTTGCCATAGCCCAGGAAACCAGAATGGTGAAAACCATAATTCATCTACGCGGAAGAAGATGGAGCAAAGCGCCCAATTCTCAACTATGGAGAGCTCTGACAATTACCTACTACTTCTTCTTAGCAGCGCAGAGCTGAAAAAAGCGCAGGCTGATGATGCCACTTTAGCACCTTGCTCTGAACAACGTCTTAGAACACAGACCCATACATCGGCTGGAACATTCCACAAGAAAGATGGAGTCTTATTTAGACAAACGAGACCTGGGACCCGACAATTAATCGTGCCACTCTCATTAAGATCTCATATTATGAGAGCTGCACAATGGGCTGATCACCTGTTTGCCAGTCACTTTGATTACGGAAACAACAACAAATAAAGATTAATTTGTGGTTGCCCTAAAGACGCCACTAGGCGTGATGGGAAACAACGGCAAATAAAATCAATTTGTTGTTGCCCTTAAGACGCCACTAGGCGTGATTGGCCATTGTCTGCTTTGACGGTCGATGGCTAAGGATGGAAGAAGAAGAAGAATTATGAGAGCTGGACATTTATCGCCATCAGGGATACACACGTCAGTAGAAAAGACGATGCGCAGTATAAACGCACTTGACTTTTGGCCAGGTCGAGGAGTGGACATACGGAATTACGTCCAAAATTGTACCTGCCGGCCGAAGAAAAAAATCTGCTGAGGGAGAAGAAGGAAAAATCTGCTGAGGGAGAAGAAGAAAAAATCTGCTGAGGGAGAAGAGGAAAACTCTTTCTAGTAACAATACTAGAGGAAAGCACAGACACAGGAGCAATGGACGACCGAGTCTCTGAATGTCTAGTTAATATTCTCAAAGTTGGGGGGTCTGTGACAGAATAACCTCGAACGTCACATTACCTGTGACATCCTATAATTCATTCTGTGCTTTTCACTTTAGTTTTGCCACATCTGATAGTATTTGGTATTTTCAGTTCATTGTTTAAACTCCGTTCCCTCAATTCTTGTTATGTCGGGACTTCAGTGACCATCTTTTGTTGATTAGGATAACCAATCCCTTTAGTTTGAACCCAAACTGACACCTAGGATCGGTAGAGAGAAGTGCGGTTTACAAATGTGTAACATATTTTCCTGCTAGACCGTGCATGAGTGCGGCCGATTAATAAGTAAACAATCTTGGGATGACCACATTCGATTACCTTATCGCAAGGAATCTTTCTGCCGGACCAAGTGGTTGTCAATGTTTGCTAGGCCGGGTGAATATTGTAATCATTTCCGGACAGTTTTGTCAGGAAGATAATTATTCGTCTTGGAAGAGATTACCTTGAGAAATTACAAAGCCGTTAGTGTAAACATGATCGATAATAGACAGAAGCTGGCATACCATATATGTTGACTGTAAACAACACATTTATTTTTCCATTTCTTGCGCAGGAATTTTTTTTTCAGAGAAAGGAAAATATACGCATCTTGCATGCTATTGGTTAGTCATTTGAAATGTAAAAATAGAGCATTTTCGTTTGCAGCCTTGTCATATGGTAGCAATTTAGATGTGGGCCGAATGTTGCATTATAATTTATCGCCTTGTGAGTTTGCCGCACTGTGAACTTCAACTCGTCAAGAAGACAGCTAAACAAGCCAGAATAAGGAATATGATCAGGGTTCAATTTTAAAGGAATGGACAAATTGTTTGATCATCTTGTTAAATTACACAACGACAACTCTACCTTTATTTACACGGAAGGCCCGGAATCCTAGAAACCTGAACATTAAGTTTGCAAAGCAATACCCCAGACCATGTGTAAGAGGCATCTTAACCAAGTTGCCTTAACTAGTTCTCTGAGCTAGAACTCAGTCGTATTCCTAAAGACATTTGGTTCCATAGTACCAATTCGTGGTGCTATCAGTGGAACAAGTGAGTGGTATAAGTGGTCTGCAGTCAGAGCTAGACACCTACAGCAGACGGGTCTTAACAAACGCTGAACCATCTTCGCAATTACTCCACGATGCTACGAGGAATGTGTTGCGGCCACCAGACTTGACCAGCGACGAGTAAACCAGTCCAAAACTTGCAAAGAACAAACATTTGCTGGAGAGGAAACCAAGGAAGTTGAGGGGAACTGCTGTAAGACGTGGAGTACAATGGATGGGTGTGGAAAAAAAATATCGAAAAAAGGTAATTCGTCTTACGAGGACAAAAGACAAAGAAAATAGCCAACGTTACGACCACAAGGCCTTCGTCAGGGAAAGGAAAGAAAGTAAAGGCTAGATAGGACACACAAGAACCTAAATAAATATAAAAATTAATATAAAAATTAAACCATGGTACTTCCCTGAAGGAAACTTCCCGAAGAAACCAACAGACATTTTACTGGCGGCTAAGTACAAAAATGGGATGATAGTATCATTTCATGCATCTGTGCAAATCGATTGCCCGGAGAAAAGGTCGTCGGGGGTCCTGCAGTTCTTAATGGAAGTAAATGATATGGTGACTATTGTTGCAGGTAGTAGAGATGTAATGGGTATTTCACACTCTCACGCAAAAGTAAGGTATTTTCCTCAGACCGAATTCAAATGAGAAGAGTGTCCCGGAGCTAATTATTTTAAGATGGCAAATTATCTAGGTAAATTGGTGGGTAGTCCCATAAATATGTCTTTGGTAAATGGGATTTCGATGGTCTCAATATTTAGTCTGAGAATTAACAATTATCTAGCACAGCATCCAACAACTTTGGTCACGAAAGAACTCAACTCGAATGATAAGCAGCCTGTGCTTAGGCGTAAGACTTGCTTTTGACAAAGCTTCGCTATTTTGCAAAAGTACAACCGAGTGGGTGAGTGAGATATATATTTATATTGATTACATTCTATTACATCTATGTAATATCATTTTAGATGGTTATTATTCACGAGTATAACTGATCTTTTGATGTTATAAATGCATTTTACAACTAGCTAGTAAGACTGAAGTTTGAGTGCATTTGATAGACTGTCGTAATATAAATCTGTATGGACAACACGCGCAAATATTTTATATCTAAATTTCCCCCTTTTAAAACTAGTAACAACTATAAACGCTACTACTATAGTGATAGCCCTGGGTTGTTTGCCCGACATCATCGACCACGCCAGGATATGCGCTGGTTTGTAAAGGCATTAACGCCACAGTTTGAACGATACCAAACCTACTGGCTTTTTCATCACTAACATAAATGTCGGATGGCAAATCGCAATGCCTAGATCAGTGTAAAATGAGTGAGAGGAAGAATAAAAAAACTAACTAAAGCATGCTTAGAACTTGTTGGTAGTATGACATGCGACAGTGTGTTTATATAACGCCAGACGCGTGGTTGGATTTTGAATTGTTCGCGAGGGGGCAAAATCCGCGTCATAACCCCACTTTTCATACCTCCGTACTAATTGGGGCACTGTACGAAGGATGGCCGCCGACCGAGCAAAGTGGAATCAATTTGTTGCTGCCCTACAAGACGCCACCAGGCGTGATGGCCGCTGACTGCTTTGAAGGTTGGCGGTTATGGATCAAAGAAGAAGAAGAAAGAAGAAGTACTAATTTTTAAACGTAACTTATAAAACGATTTGGCCTTAGTCCAGAATCGCCCGTCTTGACAATACAAGGAGAGAGGAGCCGAGATGGTAGTTAAAAGTGATAAAATCACGCCTCACTTGTAATTTGAATTAACACTAGAGTAGGGGCAAGAACGGAGAGAGGAGAAAACCTTGATATTTTTCCTTCACAAAATAAGGGATGGTACGGAGAGATAACAAGAAGGGTTATGATCATATTACTTATCATAATATTGTATTCTTCCTTATAATAACTTAGAATGTTATTTCATTACTACTGAGGTTCAGTATAAGAAAACCATAAATAACGAGAAAAGATGAAAACGCAAACCATGAGGAAGACGATAATAAAACTTATATATAAATATGAAGGATAGGGATCTAAGTAATAATCAGTTTTCAACTTTACGATAACCCAATTATTAACAACGTTATTGAAGAAAATAGAAAGGGACAACAGACTAACAGACACTGTCGTAACCTCTCGGTTTGAAACCAACCTTGGGAGGGTACCTTTTTTCAAAATAGCGTTGTTATTTGAATGAGAAACGTAGTGGGGTTAGTAAATTTGATTGGGTGAGATTCGCATAGCAGGCGAGCGGGATAAAACCACGGTCTTGCTTAGTTAGGGTACCACTTGTAAAGATATTTCATTGAGAAAGGTTAAGCAGAGCAATACTTGAGCGATTGCCTTTGCAGGCGGGAACAGCAGTCATCGAACCTGTACCCATTTACAGCCAGTAACCTTAAGTTGTGAAATATTTCATTGAATTAGCGGTAAGAGGAACCATTTTATTGATGATTATTTATATTCTTATGTATGTAGAGGCAAACCCAAATAAGGGCCCTACATAAAAACTTTGTGTTGCAATATCCAAGGGGCAAAAGACATGCCAAAAGCCTATTATGGAGCCAATAAGAGTCCAAATTGAGTTGAATATTATTATGCACTGTTATTACTGTAAGACCAGAAAGTTGCTGGCAGAAAACAATATTAAATTAAATCTTGAGAACATAAATAAGATGTCCCATCAAAAAGATTGAACTTATTATTTGACCAAAGAAAAGAAAAGAAAGTATCCCAGCTGAATATATTGAAGATTTTAAATAACAGGGGCGTTGTATTATGGAGAAAAGAAGATAACCCCTGAATATGAAATGGTTAATATAAAATTAAAGACTGTAGCTAATTTGGTTAGCTCTTTAATCTGATCAAGATACATGTTTGATAATGTAAGATAATAAGAGGTAGAGATAAATGTGATCAAGATACATGTTTGATAATGTAAGATAATAAGAGGTAGAGATAAATGATGAGAGTGCTTAGAGAGATTGTTCCTATTGTTAGCAGGGTTCCATCCCAAAGTAACAAGTGTGTCAGAATCTAGAGTGACAGAGTGTGAGTCAACCTGCTGGTTGGTTCCATCTCAAGCCGGATGGTTGTCAACTGACTCCACAGAGCACTTTGGTGTAGAAGTGTTCAATTACCTCAAACAAGTTACCTGATTGCCCACGGAATCAAAGATAAGATTCATTAGGGGGCCACATGTCAATTCAAACTAATTTATTCTCCACCAGTAACAGACAATGTGTTTATGAGATGATGTGACAACCAGTCTTTCCAACTAGAGACCATTCATACTTCATTATTGTGTAGCAGGGAAGAGAAACCTTGGAACATTTTAGTATTAAGATTGATGGACATTTCCATTATTATGTATAATAAATTGTGTACAAAGATCAAATTTAAGTTTTAAACATTCCTGCCCCCAACAGATTTGGAGGGACAGGAAATTAAAATTGTAAAATAATAATTTAACTATAACTCCTGCCTTGTTAATTTCATCGAGTTAGCTTTCGTGGTTGTTTACATTCATTCATTATTACACTTTCATCCCCCTAGACATCCTGTCAGTTAAACTTTGAATTAGTTAAGGGAATTACAGCACAGCGTGAGATCTCGGGAGGTAGTGCTAGGTCCCCTGAGAATTCATCACAATATTTCAACCATTAGACTCAGGGTCTTACATAGCTGGACCTCACGCTGTTAACACTTAACCTTTTTAAAACAACACCTTAACCTCCCCAGCATTACATTGCTACATAGACGCATATCTGTCTTGAGTGTCATAGCAGAGTAGTTCCTATTTGATGTTCCCTGGATGTCATTGTTAAATGTAATCTTATTTGTGAGTTATCTTCCCTGTGCTTTTGCCATTGAATGGGATTTAAAGCATATTTCAGCGTGGAGCAGATTCGCTAACTTTGTGTGTGTGCTGAGTTAATATTTTAATGCTCTTATTTTTTAAAGGAGTAATTCAATTCCAAAGTGTATTGGGTTAGAGAATCAAATCCAGCTGGTGCAATTTAATGATAATGATAAGAATAATAATGATAATCATATTAATACAGAAGTATGAATGGCTTTGTAAGATTGTACATTTCAATTCTTGATAATGAGTAGAGCCAGAAATATTGAATACTGATTGTAACAAGAGATTTGATTTATTGCAATACTTTTGGGAACATGGCAGAGATTTAGCAGACACCATGTGTTATGAAGGACTATTAGTGATGGTGGTTAACTGAACATGTTGAAGATGTCTTTTATGATATATCTGATTTTATTTTGCTTAAGCAAACCGGTAAATACCCTTATTATGTGTAGTATGCTTACACGGTATTTGTCTCACATGCATAAACTGTAGGGCAGCAGTACAAAAGACAAATATGGGTCTGTACTGTGAAGTCTGACGGACGGGCACACAAAGACTTAATAATTAATCGCTCCCAAATGGAGGATTACCGAAGTCGTGTTGTATCTTCCCAAGTTCTTTTAGGGTAGACTACACCAGGAGCTTCCATCTTCATCGATGACGTCGAAACCTGGATCAGGGAAAGAGAACTTCCAACCATTGCGAAAGATCTGCATCTAACACACACACACCCCTTTTCTTTCACCCGGAGAAATCAGGGAGTGACCAGGATGCTGTCAGGAATCCAGATAAGTGGCACTATCAAGAACCAACCACTCCTTCAATTAAACTTAAGAAATGTCCTATGATGAATTATCAACAGTTTTGTAAACCACTACAACAATAAAGACAACTTCATCAATGTCCTAATGCTGAAAGATAAATAATCTTAGTTTACAAACTCAAGTCAAATTCTATAACTCCTAAGACAGTGTCAGTACCTTTATAGACACTTTTGCATTTTTTAATATCAAAAATTCTATAAATATTTGATTGAATACATATTCGATGTGTGACATCTTATTTCCATCAGTAAAGTTTCATTGTAAATTTCTAAAATCAAGATTAGTTTACTGACTTTTATTTGGTGTTACAGTGATGTCTAATACTGTAAGATTATGTCATATTTGTATTTAATTAATGGGGGCTCTTTCTAATAATTCAGTACCTTAGGGAAAAGGGTGGCCTGGATAACTACTAACTCTTAGTCTACTCCAAGGATTCTCAACCTGCTAAGAGACAGTTATTTTCCAGTATCCCTAGATCTGCCCGTGATTCTCACTCTATTTTCTTCCTGCGGAACTTATACTCACATTTTCTGCAGATTTTCTTCGAGCCAAATTTCAGTGAGCTTATCTTGGACAGTCTTGGTACTTATTCATACATTCATTTTCTTCCATCTATCCATCAATATAATCAGCCAACCACACTGTGGGCTCACCAAAACGAACAAAATCCTAAATCAAAGAAGGTCAGGAAAGTTAAAAAGTTTACGTCCTGGATCCTATCAGTCGAAGGACGTGATTTATTTAAATTCCGATGAGGCTCCCTAGAATTCAAGTACTATTCTTCAATTCACATCTATGCCAATAGTAATCTTGAGCGAAATGTAATCACCTTTGAAGACCCTTAGTAGATACTCTGAATTTTGGCCACTGTTGGACCATCACTACAGAACAAGGGGAGTAAAACCCGTGACATTCTTGCTGTTCAGACTGAGAACTTTACATGCACTTTATTTTACTACTATATCTAACATTTCTGTAGTTTTTTTCTTGTTTCGTGCTATCAATACTTTGCCGTTAAGTATAGCACAAGCTATTAATATTTTAACTTTCTACCTCGTATTCCCGTTTCATCTTCCGTTGACCTCATTAAATCTTTGCTGTACAGAGAGAATATATCAATTGAAAGAACACATCCCTTCTACACTCTTTTTGCAATTGTGTCTACACTTGTTGGATTGTCTACCACGATTTTTTTAAAAGAAAAAAAAACTGCCAAACTGCGCGAACAAATTATCAATTGTTTCATCGAAATCGTGATAACACCTTTGAGGACCATTTAGTTGACGTCAAGGGAAATAAACTAGAAAGGCAAATAAGAAAATCAGATAAATTTTGTTGTTGTTGAGGTCATGTATGTTAAAAAGTAAACCATTTATAAGCACACTCAGGCATGTTGTATCTGTTTCTAAATCCTGGATGTCATCATTATGATCATTTTAACAGCGGATGTGATTCCATTTTTATTTTCCTTGATTTGATCATTGTAATCATGTTAAAAATGTAGTCTGGTTGATTTATTTCTTTGCCTTGCTTAAACGTAGAATTCGCCTTGATTTTTGTTTCGTACGTTACTTCTTTGACGTTTATAATCTATTCTCAGACCTAAAGATCTTATATTTGGACATGCGCCCTAATATAACTGACAAGGTTGAACGGGACGCGCCTCGTCAAAACAATGTCTTTACTAAACTAGATTACAGACCTCAAGGCCTTATATATTTGAACATGCGCCCTAATATAACCGCATACATGCCACACGCTATGGTTTACCCATAATCTGTACGGGGTGTTTGCGTTTTCAGATGTGTACGGCCCGTACAAACGTCTGTACGGGTTTTTTCGCCTAATTATTAAACATACATATAAATCGATCGTCTTGTGCCACTACCGTAGCCGTAATTTGCGTCATTTTTAATGTTATTTGCAAGAGAGTTAGCTTCCGTTTCCGATCTTTATTTAGTAATTGGAGTATCCGCGTTTATTTTCTGTGAATTTTTTTAATCGCAAGCAATCGGCATCGAACACGCGGCCATTTTCACTCTAATTTTAATGGATTCTGACTCCGATGCGATGACAAGGAGATCTTTGTCTTTATTAGCGCTAATATCGGTTCTCAGAATATGGGTGATGGCAGAGATGGAAACGAAAGTAGAATGTCATTGCTAGTACCGTATGTATAATTTTAGGGGTTAGGATTAGGTTTATTGGAAAGGTTTAGGGTTACGGCCGAATGCTACTGCTGACGAGGGCGTTTGTTGCTTTGCTACTGATGATGGGTGTAACGAAAAGATCGTCATTTGATTTGTATTGGTCAAATGACTTTCATTGAGATGCAAAGGAAAAGGACTCTTCGTTTGTTGGGTTTTTTTTTTTTAATTAAAAATTTTTTTTTTTTAATCGTTTTTTTTTTTTTCATCTTTCCATACCTCTCTTCCTATCACATCTAACATGTACACAAACAAATTTTATATCATCAGATTCATCATTCATTTATTTCTATACAGTCCAAAAATTAGAGCAATTGACCAAAAAAACTATAGAATTTACAAGTCATCCACTATGAAAAAGGGGGTGTTGTGAAAAAGAATGCAGCTGCAGGGCACATTTTCGGGAAAACATTGCAGCGTGCTAAAGGATAAGGTCCTATCAAACACAGGATTTCCTGGTCTGTTAGTGATAATTAAGCGCAGAAATAGACTAAATGATGACACGATCACATCATTTTTACAGTGCAAAATAAACTCAGACAAATATTGTTTGAGTTTTAAAATAAATGAAGACCTGTTTTAAAAGGCAAAGTCCCCATGCCTCTATGATGCAGCTGTAATTGAAAATTTTTTTTACACGAATTAATTCTTTTGATACGTTTTTTCTGTCTTTTTTTTTTTTTTTTGGTACAGGTTTTGCTGGTCTTTGTACAGGGTTTTTGAATTTTTTGTACAGGTTTTTTATCTCCGAGGTGTGGCATGTATGTAACCGATAGTCAGTGTGTCTAGGTTAAAGGGGCGCGCATCGCCAAAACGAGGGGAAAAATTGTTTTCTTAAAACTTGTTTTCTTAGAAAGAACTATTTAATACACGTAATTTTCCAGGTCACAAGATATGCGCCCTAATATAGCCGACTTACCATGAGCCTAGGTTGAACGGTGCGCATCTTGTCAAAACGAGGCAAAACTTAATTTTTTTTTTTTAAACTTCTTCTCTATATATATACGTAAACCGGAAGGTCTTCTGTATTTGGATTTGCGCTCTAATATAACCGACGGAACATGTGTCTAGGTCTAACGGAGCACGTTTCGCCAAAACGAAGCACAATTTTTTTTTATTCTTTACTGCAAGCGTATAATGATGCCCACTGTATATTTGGACATGTACTCTAAAATAGCCGACGGTCTTTGGGTTTAAGCTGAACGAAACGTGCCTCGCCATAAGGCGGCAAAACTCCTAAAATGTTATTTAAAAAGCTAATGAGTATTTGAGGATAACTGCCGTAAGACGGGGGTAAAATGGATGTATATATTTATAGTTTTAATGTACTATTCACTTCCGGTTTCCGGTTCAGTAGCGGCCATTTTCGCTCAAACATGTGACACTATCAGGGAGTATTTGCCTCTTATTCCTATAGTTTCATGTTCTCCACTTAATTCTCACTTTCTTTCTCTTCTGTCTTTTGTTTGTCTGTCCCTGACGAAGACCTTGTGGCCGCAACGTAGGTTTCCTTGTCCTTTCTCTTAGTAAGACGTATTACTTTTTGTGTTTTTGTTTGTTTTTTTTTTTTCCTTAAAAAGCTAAAAGGGTCATCTCTCTTGCACAAAGGGGGAAATTTTCTGATAGCAATATTACCTCCTGCTGTTGATCGTATTTTTTCTTTTACTGGCTTATTCTCTTTCCCATAGTATTTTACAAGCACTTTATTAACAATATCACTTATTGTCGTCGTAAAATAATTTCTTGTTTTTTTTTAAATCGATGAATTGGGGGGATGGGGGGGGGGGGGGGGGGGTATTCACTAATGCATCAACATTATCGGTACTCTGGAGATCACGTGTCTTGGCTGAGGGGAGTGGTAATAAACTGGGGGTTGCCAATATTGGCTCAATACTGGCCACTTCCGCTTCAAGTTGTAACTTGTTTGTTGGTTTTTATTTCTAAAACGGCATCATTCTTTGTTGGCCGTTATTAATTTTGACAAAGCTGGAAACATGTTGAGGTTAGGGTAAGGCTAGCTGTAATGTAAATATAGATAAGCAGTCTGGCAATATTGGGCAACATGGCGGACCTTGTCTACTGTCGTTGTCTTTTACTCAGGTCTTTAACAAAAACTGCTAAGCCATCCTATCCTGTGCTACCCGCTGAAGTTCTTTTAATGTCTACTTTATGTCTGTCTCCAGTTCTCTTCTCCGTGTGTGTGTGTTTCGTTTTTTTGTTTTGGTCTTTCTCTGTTTCTCTTCCCATGTGGATTCCTAAACAGGGGCTGAAATGAAACTGCATCAGCTGTTTTTTTTCTTAATGTGTGTCCTTAACCAACGCCAGCCTCTTCTCCCCACTTCTTGTTCGATTGGTGTTTATTTGGTTCCTTTCCATCAACTCCACATGAGTGATCTTGTCAAACCATTTCAATCCTTCTATTCTACGTAAGCATCCATTTATGAAAGTCTGTATCATTCTAGCTGTTGTTTTTGTTGTTCTCCGTGTTTCAGAGCAATACAATAGGATTGACTTGACATCTTCTTCTTCGTTCACTTTCAACTTGAATATGTTCAAAGAAAGCAGTAAGCAGCTTGAGGTAGCTAGAATCTCCGTAGAGTTTTTTTCCAGAAATGGAACTGGTCATGGCCATATGCGCTTTCTCTGATCCTCATATGTTGGGCACTTTTAAAGCAGATGTTCATCTTGACATCTAAATTAAAGATGTCGTGGTAGCCGATCTTCTCCAATTCTGCAGTTATGGCCAAACCATCTTAGCTGGGACTGTTCTACTTGGGTCTGCAGGGGTTGGATTTTTAGGTCTAGACGTATCGTCTCGTTGCGGACCATGTCTCTTCTTGTTACTTCAATCACGTTCCTCAAATACCTCATTTCTGAGGTTTGGATCTGGCTTTTGTAGGTTGTAGTCATTTTTCATGACTCATATCCATACGTCGAGAATGGAACATAGGTGGAGCGGTATACAGCCACCGTCGTCTTCTTGCCAACTTATCTTTTGCTGAGGAATTCTCGATTTATTGCCTGAAAAAGTCTCCCAGCTGCTGCTCTTCGGGTAAAGAAGTCGTCTTTAATGCCTCCATTCCGTTCTATGACAACTCCGAGGTATTTAAAGTGGTCGACTTGCTCCAGGACCTGTTCTCCCAGCTTAACCTGGTGCCTTCTTTCCTCTCGTTATATCACCATAGTTTTTGTTTTAGAGCTGTTGATGACCATCCCTCTCTTCTCCAGCTCTTCCTTTCAGACTTGCAAGTTGGATTGAAGATGTGTCTCTGATTTAGCAATCAGAGCAACATCATCAGCAAATGCCAGTTCTGAAATACAGACCTGTCTCATCTTCCAGTACCCCACTGAATACTTTCTTGTCCTCTCCCCACATGCCTTGATGACATCGTCCATGAGTAATGTGGAACTGATGACAAGAACTAGACAAATGTCAATGGAAGAAAATATAAGAAGTGTACGCTGGCAATACGATGGATAGGACGAACATTGAGGAAACCTGCTGATAGCATTACACGGCTTAATTTTAATGATGAGAAATATCCCGTTCAGCCTCTGATGGGTTATAATTAGGATATATGGTGTTTTCAATTCCAAATAAGATGAATAACTGCCGATGCGGGGAAGTGGCATCATATCTGTCAAATCATTGTAAATATGGCAAATCAAAATCATCAATTTTGTTTGTACGAGGTATGTTAAAAAAAAAACCAAACAAACAAAAATGAGATAAAAGAAAACAAAACCAAACAAAAACCTCAAACAAAAATAATATTCATGGGAGGGATATAAAGGCCTGGTGTTTCCATTTAGATATTTAATTGACTTTCACTTGTCATAAGTCATATGTATTGTAAGAACATCATCAGACCATCACCTTCCCAATTACTAATATTTACTTTTGTTCTTGTTAAATACTATTTGACTAAATTCCCTAGGTCTGTCTACTCTTAACACCTCTTCTATATTTATAGGTAAATGTGATGCCTGGCAAATATGTCATGTGACAGGAGGACTTGGCGTGTGTTTGTAGAAAGCCCCTGCTTCTTGGGGTGATGTATGGATATTTTCCCTATTATTGTTCGATGTACAATTTTTCCATATTTTTAACCAAAGACTCATGTGTGCGTCCTTTTAGAGGCATACGTCGGAGATATTGCGGGTTCAGTTCCTGACCACCGCAATAAAGCGAATATCGCAATAAAGCGGGTCACACCCATTTTTTTTGGTTTCCCAGTGCAAATAAAAGCCTAAAATCATGTTTACATTGTGTCTATTAAGTGTGCAATAGTGATAGGTCTAAAATGAAAACAAAGTACTGTACAATTAAAAATACTTTATTGCTAAAAAAAATGTCAATCTTCATCATTTGAGCCTTCAGCGAATCGTAATCTTTTTGCTGGTGGAGAGTCAAAATCTGTCGGAAGAAGAAAGCACGTTCTAATAAATAAAAAAAAGAATAATTTGAAAAAAGCGCAATATCTGCGAAGCGCAATACAGCGAAGCGTTATAAAACTAGGTAGGACTGTATTTGTCTTAAGCGGATGAGGACAGTTATCAACGTTCTTTAAAAGTTTGGTTCTTCTAGTTTTATAAATGTTCTTTGTGAAGTGTGGTTCTTCTAGTTTTATAAATGTTCTTTCTGAAGTGTGGTTCTTCTAGTTTTAAAAATGTTCTTTCTTTCTGAAGTGTGGTTCTTCTAGTTTTATAAATGTTCTTTCTTTCTGAAGTGTGGTTCTTCTAGTTTTATAAATGTTCTTTGTGAAGTGTGGTTCTTCTAGTTTTATAAATGTTCTTTCTGAAGTGTGGTTCTTCTAGTTTTATAAATGTTCTTTCTGAAGAGTGGTTCTTCTAGTTTTATAAATGTTCTTTCTGAAGTGTGGTTCTCCTAGTTTTATAAATGTTCTTTCTGAAGTGTGGCTTTTCTAGTTTTATAAATGTTCTTTCTGAAGAGTGGTTCTTCTAGTTTTATAAATGTTCTTTCTGAAGTGTGGTTCTTCTAGTTTTATAAATGTTCTGTCTGAAGTGTGGTTCTTCTAGTTTTATAAATGTTCTTTCTGAAGTGTGGTTCTTCTAGTTTTATAAATGTTCTTTCTGAAGTGTGGTTCTTCTAGTTTTATAAATGTTCTTTCTGAAGTGTGGTTCTTCTAGTTTTATAAATGTTCTCTCTTTCTGAAGTGTTTTTCTTCTAGTTTTAAAAATGTTCTTTCTGAAGTGTGGTTCTTCTAGTTTTATAAATGTTCTTTTTGAAGTGTCGTTCTTCTAGTTCTATAAATGTTCTTTCTGAAGTGTGGTTCTTCTAGTTTTATAAATGTTCTTTCTGAAGTGTGGTTCTTCTAGTTTTATAAATGTTCTTTTTAAAGTATTGTTCTTCTAGTTTTATAAATGTTCTTTCTGAAGTGTGGTTCTTCTAGTTTTGAAAATATTCTTTCTGAGGTGTGGTTCTTCTAGTTTTATAAATGTTCTTTCTTTCTGAATTGTGGTTCTTCTAATTTTATAAATGTTCTTTCTGAGCGGTGGTTCTTTTAGTTTTATAAATGTTCTTTCTTTCTGTAGTGTGGTTCTTCTAGTTTTATAAATGGTCTTTCTGAAGTGTGGTTCTTCTAGTTTTATAAATGTTCTTTCTGAAGTGTTGTTCTTCTAGTTTTATAAATATTCTTTCTGAAGTGTTGTTCTTCTAGTTTTATAAATGTTCTTTCTGAAGTGTGGTTCTTCTAGTTTTATAAATGTTCTTTCTGAAGTGTGGTACTTCTAGTTTTATAAATGTTTTTTCTTTCTGAAGTGTAGTTCTTCTAGTTTTATAAATGTTCTTTCTGAAGTGTGGTTCTTCTAGTTTTATAAATGTTCTTTGTGAAGTGTAGTTCTTCTAGTTTTATAAATATTTTTTCTGAAGTGTGGTTCTTCTAGTTTTATAAATGTTCTTTCTGAAGTGTGGTTCTTCTAGTTTTATCAATGTTCTTTCTGAAGTGTGGTTCTTCTAGTTTTATAAATGTTTTTTCTGAAGTGTGGTTCTTCTAGTTTTATAAATGTTCTTTTTTTCTGAACTGTGGTTCTTCAAGTTTTATAAATGTTCTTTCTGAAGTGGGGTTCTTCTAGTTTTATATATGTTCTTTCTGAAGTGTGGTTCTTCTAGTTTTATCAATGTTCTGTCTGAAGTGTGGTTTTTCTAGTTTTATACATGTTCTTTGTAAAATGTGGTTCTTCTAGTTTTATAAATGTTCTTTCTGAAGTGTTATTCTTCTAGCTTTATAAATGTTGTTTCTGAAGTGTGGTTCTTCTAGTTCTATAAATGTTCTTTCTGAAGTGTGGTTCTTCTAGTTTTTCAAATGTTCTTTCTGAAGTGTGGTTCTTTTAGTTTTATAAATGTTCTTTCTTTCTGAAGTGTGGTTCTTCTAGTTTTAAAAATTTTCTTTCTGAAGTGTGGTTCTTCTAGTTTTATAAATGTTCTTTCTTTCTGAATTGTTGTTCTTCTAGTTTTATAAATGCTCTTTGTGAAGTGTTGTTCTTCTAATTTTATAAATGTTCTTTCTGAAGTGTGATTCGTCTAGTTTTTAAAAGTTTTGTCTGAAGTGTGGTTCTTCTAGTTTTATAAATGTTCTTTCTGAAGTGCGGTTCTTCTGGTTTTATAAATGTTCTTTCCGAATTGTGGTTCTTCTAGTTTTATCAATGTTCTTTTTGAAGTGTGGTTCTTCTAGTTTTATCAATGTTCTTTTTGAAGTGTGGTTCTTCTAGTTTTATAAATGTTCTTTGTGAAGTGTGGTTCTTCTAGTTTTATAAATGTTCCTTCTAAAGTGTGGTTCTTCTAGTTTTATAAATGTTCTTTATAAAGTGTGGTTCTTCTAGTTTTATAAATGTTCTTTCTGAAGTGTGGTTCTTCTTGTTTTATAAATGTTCTTTCTTAAGTGTTGTTCATCTAGTTTTATAAATGTTCTTTCTTTCTGAAGTGTGGTTCTTCTAGTTTTATAAATGTTCTTTCTGAAGTGTGGTTCTTCTAGTTTTATAAATGTTCTTTCTGAACTGTGATTCTTCTAGTTTTAAAAATGTTCTTTCTGAAGTGTGGTTCTTCTAGTTTTATAAATGTTCTCTCTTTCTGAAGTGTGGTTCTTCTAGTTTTATAAATGTTCTTTCTGAAGTGTGGTTCTTCTAGTTTTATAAATGTTGTTTTCTGAAGTGTGGTTCTTCTAGTATTATAAATGTTCTTTCTGAAGTGCGATTCTTCTAGTTTTATAAATGTTCTTGCTGAAGTGTGGTTCTGCTAGTTTTATAAATGTTCTTTCTGAAGTGTGGTTCTTCAAGTTTTATAAATATTCTGTCTGAAGTGTTTCTTCTAGTTTTATAAATGTTCTTTCTGAAGTGTGGTTCTTCTAGTTTTATAAATGTTCTTTGTGAAGTGTGGTTCTTCTAGTTTTATCAATGTTCTTTGTGAAGTGTGTTTTTTCTAATTTTATAAATGTTCTTTGTGAAGTGTGGTTCTTCTAGTTTTATCAATGTTCTTTCTGAAGTGTGGTTGTTCTAGCTTTATAAATGTTCTTTCTGAAGTGTGGTTCTTCTAGTTTTATAAATGTTCTTTCTGTCTGAAGTGTGGTTCTTCTAGTTTTATAAATGTTCTTTCTGAAGTGTGGTTCTTTTACTTTTAAACTGTTCATTCTTTCTGAAGTGTGGTTCTTCTAGTTTTATAAATCTTCTTTCTGAAGTGTGGTTCGTGGTTCTTCTAGTTTTATAAATGTTTTTTCTTTCCGAATTGTGGTTCTTCTAGTTTTATAAATGTTCTATCTGAAGTGTTGTTCTTCTAGTTTTATAAATGTTCTTTCTGAAGTGTGCTTCTTCTAGTTTTATAAATGTTCTTTCTGAAGTGTGGTTCTTCTAGTTTTATAAAAGTTCTTTCTTTCTAAAGTGTGGTTCTTCTAATTTTATAAATGTTCTTTCTGAAGTATGGTTCTTCTAGTTTTATAAATGTTCTGTCTGAAGTGTGGTTCTACTAGTTTTATAAATTTTCTTTCTGAAGTGTGGTTCTTTTAGTTTTATAAATGTTCTTTCTTTCTGAAGTGTTGTTCTTCTAGTTTTATAAATGTTCTTTCTGAAGTGTGGTTCTTCTAGTTTTATAAATGTTCTTTCTGAAGTGTGGTTCTTCCAGTTTTATAAATGTTCTTTTTGAAGTGTGGTTCTTCTAGTTTTATAAATGTTCTTTCTGAAATGTGGTTCTTCTAGTTTTACAAATTTTCTTTCTGAAGTGTGGTTCTTCTAGTTTTATAAAAGTTCTTTCTTTCTGAAGTGTGGTTCTTCTAGTTTTATAAATGTTCTTTCTGAAGTGCGGTTCTTCTAGTTTTATAAATGTTCTTTCCTTCTGAATTATGGTTCTTCTAGTTTTATAAATGTTCTTTCTGAAGTGTGGTTCCTCTTAGTTTTATAAATGTTCTTTCCGAAGTGCGGTTCTTCTAGTTTTTTGAATGTTCTTTCTGAAGTGTGGTTCTTCTAGTTTTATAAATGTTCTTTCTGAAGTGTGGTTCTTCTAGTTTTATAAATTTTCTTTCTGAAGTGTGGTTCTTCTAGCTTTATAAATTGTCTTTCTTTCTGAAGTGTGGTTCTTCTAGTTTTATAAATGTTCTGTCTGAAGTGTGGTTCTTCTAGTTTTATAAATGTTCTGTCTGAAGTGTGGTTCTTCTAGTTTTATAAATGTTCTTTCTGAAGGGTGGTTCTTTTAGTTTTATAAATGTTCTTTCTTTCTGAAGTGTGGTTCTTCTAGTTTTATAAATGTTCTTTCTGAAGTGCGGTTCTTCTAGCTTTATAAATGTTCTTTCTTTCTGAAGTGTGGTTCTTCTAGTTTTATAAATGTTCTTTCTGAAGTGTGGTTCTTTTAGTTTTATAAATGTTCTTTCTTTCTGAAGTGTTGTTCTTTTAGTTTTATAAATGTTCTTTCTGAAGTGCGGTTCTTCTAGTTTTATAAATGTTCTTTCTGATGTGTGGTTTTTCTAGCTTTATAAATGTTCTTTCTGAAGTGTGGTTCTTCTAGTTTTATAAATGTTCTTTCTGAAGTGTGGTTCTTCTAGTTTTATAAATGTTCTTTCTTTCTGAAGTGTGGTTCTTCTAGTTTTATAAATGTTCTTTTTGAAGTGTGGTTCTTCTGGTTTTATAAATGTTCTTTCTGAAGTGTGGTTCTTCTAGTTTTATAAATGTTCTTTCTGAAGGGTGGTTCTTGTAGTTTTATAAATGTTCTTTCTTTCTGAAGTGTGGTTCTTCTAGTTTTATAAATGTTCTTTCTGAAGTGCGGTTCTTCTAGTTTTATAAATGTTCTTTCTTTCTGAAGTGTGGTTCTTCTAGTTTTATAAATGTTCTTTCTGAAGTGTGGTTCTTTTACTTTTATAAATGTTCTTTCTTTCTGAGTGTTGTTCTTCTAGTTTTATAAATGTTCTTTCTGAAGTGCGGTTCTTCTAGTTTTATAAATGTTCTTTCTGAAGTGTGGTTTTTCTAGCTTTATAAATGTTCTTTCTGAAGTGTGGTTCTTCTAGTTTTATAAATGTTCTTTCTGAAGTGTGGTTCTTCTAGTTTTATAAATCTTCTTTCTTTCTGAAGTGTGGTTCTTCTAGTTTTATAAATGTTCTTTCTGAAGTTCGGTTCTTCTGGTTTTATAAATGTTCTTTCTGAAGTGTGGTTCTTCTAGTTTTATAAATGTTCTTTCTGAAGTGTGGTTCTTCTAGTTTTATAAATGTTCTTTCTGAAGTGTGGTTCTTCTAGTTTTTTAAATGTTCTTTCTGAAGTGTGGTTCTTCTAGTTTTATAAATGTTCTTTCTGAAGTGTGGTTCTTCTAGTTTTATAAATGTTCTTTCTGAAGTGTGGTTCTTCTAGTTTTATAAATGTTCTTTCTTTCTGAAGTGTGGTTCTTCTAGTTTTATAAATGTTCTGTCTGAAGTGTGGTTCTTCTAGTTTTAAAAATGTTCTGTCTGAAGTGTGGTTCTTCTAGTTTTATAAATGTTCTTTCTGAAGTGTTTCTTCTAGTTTTATAAATGTTCTTTCTGAAGTGTGGTTCTTCTAGTTTTATAAATGTTCTTTCTGAAGTGTGGTTCTTCTAGTTTTATCAATGTTCTTTGAGAAGTGTGGTTCTTCTAGTTTATCAATGTTCTGTCTGAAGTGTGGTTCTTCTAGTTTTATAAATGTTCTTTCTGAAGTGTGGTTCTTCTAGTTTTATAAATGTTCTTTCTGAAGTGTGGTTCTTCTAGTTTTATAAATGTTCTTTCTGAAGTGTGGTTCTTTTAGTTTTATAAATGTTCTTTCTTTCTGAAGTGTGGTTCTTCTAGTTTTATAAATGTTCTTTCTGAAGTGTGGTTCTTCTAGTTTTATAAATGTTCTTTCTGAAGTGTGGTTCTTCTAGTTTTGTAAATGTTTTTTCTGAAGTGTGGTTCTTCTAGTTTTTTAAATGTTCTTTCTGAAGTGCGGTTCTTCTAGTTTTATAAATGTTCTTTCTGAAGTGTGGTTCTTCTAGTTTTATAAATGTTCTTTCTGAAGTGTGGTTCTTCTAGTTTTATAAATGTTCTTTCTGAAGTGTGGTTCTTCTAGTTTTATAAATGTTCTTTCTGAAGTGTGGTTCTTCTAGTTTTATAAATGTTCTTTCTGAAGTGTGGTTCTTCTAGTTTTATAAATGTTCTTTCTGAAGTGTGGTTCTTCTAGTTTTGTAAATGTTCTTTCTGAAGTGTGGTTTTTTTTTTCTAGTTTTATAAATGTTCTTTCTGAAGTGTGATTCTTCTAGTTTTATAAATGTTCTTTCTGAAGTGTGGTTCTTCTAGTTTTATAAATGTTATTTGTGAAGTGTGGTTCTTCTAGTTTTATCAATGTTCTTTCTGAATTGTGGTTCTTCTAGTTTTATAAATGTTCTTTCTGAAGTATGGTTCTTCTAGCTTTATAAATGTTCTTTCTGAAGAGTGGTTCTTCTAGTTTTGTAAATGTTCTTTCTGAAGTGTGGTTCTTCTAGTTTTATAAATGTTCTTTCTGAAGTGTGGTTCTTTTAGTTTTATAGATGTTCTTTCTTTCTAAATTGTGGTTCTTCTAGTTTTATAAATGTTCTTTCTGAAGTGTGGTTCTTCTATCTTTATAAATGTTCTCTCTTTCTGAAGTGTGGTTCTTCTAGTTTTATAAATGTTCTTTCTGAAGTGCGATTCTTCTAGTTTTATAAATGTTCTTGCTGAAGTGTGGTTCTGCTAGTTTTATAAATGTTCTTTCTGAAGTGTGGTTCTTCTTCAAGTTTTATAAATGTTCTGTCTGAAGTGTTTCTTCTAGTTTTACAAATGTTCTTTCTGAAGTGTGGTTCTTCTAGTTTTATAAATGTTCTTTGTGAAGTGTGGTTCTTCTAGTTTTATCAATGTTCTTTGTGAAGTATGGTTCTTCTAATTTTATAAATGTTCTTTGTGAAGTGTGGTTCTTCTAGTTTAATCAATGTTCTATTTGAAGTGTGGTTGTTCTAGCTTTATAAATGTTCTTTCTGAAGTGTGGTTCTTCTAGTTTTATAAATGTTCTTTCTGTCTGAAGTGTGGTTCTTCTAGTTTTATAAATGTTCTTTCTGAAGTGTGGTTCTTTTAGTTTTATAACTGTTCTTTCTTTCTGAAGTGTGGTTCTTCTAGTTTTATAAATCTTCTTTCTGAAGTGTGGTTCGTGGTTCTTCTAGTTTTATAAATGTTCTTTCTTTCTGAATTGTGGTTCTTCTAGTTTTACAAATGTTCTTTCTGAAGTGTGGTTTTTCTAGTTTTATAAATGTTCTTTCTGAAGTGTGATTCTTCTAGTTTTATAAATGTTCTTTCTGAAGTGTGGTTCTTCTAGTTTTATAAATGTTCTTTCTTTCTGAAGTGTGGTTCTTCTAATTTTATAAATGTTCTTTCTGAAGTATGGTTCTTCTAGTTTTATAAATGTTCTGTCTGAAGTGTGGTTCTAATAGTTTTATAAATTTTCTTTCTGAAGTGTGGTTCTTCTAGTTTTATAAATGGTCTTTGTGAAGTGTGGTTCTTCTCGTTTTATAAATGTTCTTTCTGAAGTGTGGTTCTTCTAGTTTTATAAATGTTCTTAGTGAAGTGTGGTTCTTCTAGTTTTATAAATGTTCTTTCTGAAGCGTGGCTCTTCTAGTTTTATAAATGTTGTTTCTTTCTGAAGTATGGTTCTTCTAGTTTTATAAATGTTCTTTCTGAAGTGTGGATCTTCTAGTTTTATTAATGTTCTTTAAAAGTTTGGTTCTTCTAGTTTTATAACTGTTCTTTTTTTTCTGAAGTGTGGTTCTTCTAGTTTTATAAATGTTTTTTCTGAAGTGATATTCTTCTAGTTTTATAAATGTTCTTTCTGAAGTGTGGTTCTTCTAGTTTTATAAATTTTCGTCCTGAAGTGTTGTTCTTCTAGTTTTAAATGTTCTTTCTTTCTGAAGTGTGGTTCTTCTTGTTTTATAAATGTTCTTTCTGAAGTGCTGTTCTTCTAGTTTTATAAATCTTTTTTCTGAAGTGTGGTTCTTCTAGTTTCAAAATTGTTCTTTCTGAAGTGTGGTTCTTCTAGTTTTATAAATGTTCTTTCTGAAGTGTGGTTCTTCTAGTTTTATAAATGTTCTTTCTGAAATGTGGTTCTTCCAGTTTTATAAATGTTCTTTCTGAAGTGTGGTTCTTCTAGTTTTATAAATGTTCTTTCTGAAGTGTGGTTCTTCTAGTTTTACAAATTTTCTTTCTGAAGTGTGGTTCTTCTAGTTTTATAAAAGTTCTTTCTTTCTGAAGTGTGGTTCTTCTAATTTTATAAATGTTCTTTCTGAAGTGCGGTTCTTCTAGTTTTATAAATGTTTTTTCTTTCTGAAGTGTGGTTCCTCTAGTTTTATAAATGTTCTTTCTGAAGTGTGGTTCCTCTTGTTTTATAAATGTTCTTTCCGAAGTGTGGTTCTTCTAGTTTTTTAAATGTTCTTTCTGAAGTGTGGTTTTTCTAGCTTTATAAATGTTCTTTCTGAAGTGTGGTTCTTCTAGTTTTGTAAATGTTCTTTCTGAAGTGTCGTTCTTCTAGTTTTATAAATGTTCTTTCTGAAGTGTGGTTCTTTTAGTTTTATAAATGTTCTTTCTTTCTAAATTGTGGTTCTTCTAGTTTTATAAATGTTCTTTCTGAAGTGTGGTTCTTCTTGTTTTATAAATGTTCTTTCTTAAGTGTTGTTCATCTAGTTTTATAAATGTTCTTTCTTTCTGAAGTGTGGTTCTTCTAGTTTTATAAATGTTCTTTCTGAAGTGTGGTTCTTCTAGTTTTATAAATGTTCATTCTGAACTGTGATTCTTCTAGTTTAATAAATGTTCTTTCTGAAGTGTGGTTCTTCTAGTTTTATAAATGTTCTCTCTTTCTGAAGTGTGGTTCTTCTAGTTTTATAAATGTTCTTTCTGAAGTGTGGTTCTTCTAGTTTTATAAATGTTCTCTCTTTCTGAAGTGTGGTTCTTCTAGTTTTATAAATGTTCTTTCTGAAGTGCGATTCTTCTAGTTTTATAAATGTTCTTGCTGAAGTGTGGTTCTGCTAGTTTTATAAATGTTCTTTCTGAAGTGTGGTTCTTCAAGTTTTATAAATGTTCTGTCTGAAGTGTTTCTTCTAGTTTTACAAATGTTCTTTCTGAAGTGTGGTTCTTCTAGTTTTATAAATGTTCTTTGTGAAGTGTGGTTCTTCTAGTTTTAACAATGTTCTTTGTGAAGTGTGGTTCTTCTAATTTTATAAATGTTCTTTGTGAAGTGTGGTTCTTCTAGTTTAATCAATGTTCTTTCTGAAGTGTGGTTGTCCTAGCTTTATAAATGTTCTTTCTGAAGTGTGGTTCTTCTAGTTTTATAAATGTTCTTTCTGTCTGAAGTGTGGTTCTTCTAGTTTTATAAATGTTCTTTCTGAAGTGTGGTTCTTTTAGTTTTATAACTGTTCTTTCTTTCTGAAGTGTGGTTCTTCTAGTTTTATAAATCTTCTTTCTGAAGTGTGGTTCGTGGTTCTTCTAGTTTTATAAATGTTCTTTCTTTCTGAATTGTGGTTCTTCTAGTTTTATAAATGTTCTTTCTGAAGTGTGGTTTTTCTAGTTTTATAAATGTTCTTTCTGAAGTGTGGTTCTTCTAGTTTTATAAATGTTCTTTCTTTCTGAAGTTTTATAAATTTTCTTTCTGAAGTGTGATTCTTCTAGTTTTATAAATGTTCTTTCTGAAGTGTGGTTCTTCTATTTTTATAAATGTTCTGTCTGAAGTGTGGTTCTACTAGTTTTATAAATTTTCTTTCTGAAGTGTGGTTCTTCTAGTTTTATAAATGTTCTTTGTGAAGTGTGGTTCTTCTCGTTTTATAAATGTTCTTTCTGAAGTGTGGTTCTTCTAGTTTTATAAATGTTCTTAGTGAAGTGTGTTTCTATTAGTTTTATAAATGTTCTTTCTGAAGCGTGGCTCTTCTAGTTTTCTAAATGTTGTTTCTTTCTGAAGTATCGTTCTTCTAGTTTTATAAATGTTCTTTCTGAAGTGTGGATCTTCTAGTTTTATTAATGTTCTTTAAAAGTTTGGTTCTTCTAGTTTTATAACTGTTCTTTTTTTTCTGAAGTGTGGTTCTTCTAGTTTTATAAATGTTTTTTCTGAAGTTTGATTCTTCTAGTTTTATAAATGTTCTTTCTGAAGTGTGGTTCTTCTAGTTTTATAAATGTTCTTTCTGAAGTGTGGTTCTTCCAGTTTTATAAATGTTCTTTCTGAAGTGTGGTTCTTCTAGTTTTATAAATGTTCTTTCTGAAGTGTAGTTCTTCTAGTTTTACAAATTTTCTTTCTGAAGTGTGGTTCTTCTAGTTTTATAAAAGTTCTTTCTTTCTGAAGTGTGGTTCTTCTAGTTTTATAAATGTTCTTTCTGAAGTGCGGTTCTTCTAGTTTTATAAATGTTTTTTCTTTCTGAAGTGTGGTTCCTCTAGTTTTATAAA
Organism: Oreohelix idahoensis; assembly: GCA_024509875.1. Lineage (NCBI taxonomy): Eukaryota > Metazoa > Mollusca > Gastropoda > Stylommatophora > Oreohelicidae > Oreohelix > Oreohelix idahoensis. Next base: position 79,602 of record JAMPIV010003159.1, read on the forward strand.
TGTTCTTTCTGAAGTGTGGTTCCTCTAGTTTTATAAATGTTCTTTCCGAAGTGCGGTTCTTTTAGTTTATTAAATGTTCTTTCTGAAGTGTGGTTTTTCTAGTTTTATAAATGTTCTTTCTGAAGTGTGGTTCTTCTAGTTTTATAAATTTTCTTTCTGAAGTGTGGTTCTTCTAGTTTTATAAATTGTCTTTCTTTCTGAAGTTTGGTTCTTCTAGTTTTATAAATGTTCTGTCTGAAGTGTGGTTCTTCTAGTTTTATAAATGTTCTGTCTGAGGTGTGGTTCTTCTAGTTTTATAAATCTTTTTTCTGAAGTGTGGTTCTTCTAGTTTTATAAATGTTCTTTCTGAAGTGTGGTTCTTCTAGTTTTATAAATGTTCTTTCTGAAGTGTGGTTCTTCTAGTTTTATAAATGTTCTTTCTGAAGTGTGGTTCTTCTAGTTTTATAAATGTTCTTTCTGAAGTGTGGTTCTTCTAGTTTTATAAAATAAAGTGTTGTTGTTTTATAAATGTTCTTTCTGAAGTGTGGTTCTTCTAGTTTTATAAATGTTCTTTCTGAAGTGTGGTTCTTCTAGTTTTATAAATGTTCTTTCTGAAGTTTGGTTCTTCTAGTTTTATAACTGTTCTTTTTTTTCTGAAGTGTGGTTCTTCTAGTTTTATAAATGTTTTTTCTGAAGTGATATTCTTCTAGTTTTATAAATGTTCTTTCTGAAGTGTGGTTCTTCTAGTTTTACAAATTTTCTTTCTGAAGTGTGGTTCTTCTAGTTTTATAAATGTTCTTTCTTTCTGAAGTGTGGTTCTTCTAGTTTTATAAATGTTCTTTCTGAAGTGCTGTTCTTCTAGTTTTATAAATCTTTTTTCTGAAGTGTGGTTCTTCTAGTTTCAAAATTGTTCTTTCTGAAGTGTGGTTCTTCTAGTTTTATAAATGTTCTTTCTGAAGTGTGGTTCTTCTAGTTTTATAAATGTTCTTTCTGAAGTGTGGTTCTTCTAGTTTTATAAATGTTCTTTCTGAAGTGTGGTTCTTCTAGTTTTATAAATGTTCTTTCTGAAGTGTGGTTCTTCTAGTTTTATAAATTTTCTTTCTGAAGTGTGGTTCTTCTAGTTTTATAAATGTTCTTTCTTTCTGAAGTGTGGTTCTTCTAGTTTTATAAATGTTCTTTCTGAAGTGTGGTTCTTCTAGTTTTATAAATGTTTTTTCTTTCTGAAGTGTGGTTCTTCTAGTTTTATAAATGTTCTTTCTGAAGTGTGGTTCTTCTAGTTTTATAAATGTTCTTTCTGAAGTGTGGTTCTTCTAGTTTTTTAAATGTTCTTTCTGAAGTGTGGTTTTTCTAGCTTTATAAATGTTCTTTCTGAAGTGTGGTTCTTCTAGTTTTGTAAATGTTCTTTCTGAAGTGTCGTTCTTCTAGTTTTATAAATGTTCTTTCTGAAGTGTGGTTCTTTTAGTTTTATAAATGTTCTTTCTTTCTAAATTGTGGTTCTTCTAGTTTTATAAATGTTCTTTCTGAAGTGTGGTTCTTCTTGTTTTATAAATGTTCTTTCTTAAGTGTTGTTCATCTAGTTTTATAAATGTTCTTTCTTTCTGAAGTGTGGTTCTTCTAGTTTTATAAATGTTCTTTCTGAAGTGTGGTTCTTCTAGTTTTATAAATGTTCATTCTGAACTGTGATTCTTCTAGTTTAATAAATGTTCTTTCTGAAGTGTGGTTCTTCTAGTTTTATAAATGTTCTCTCTTTCTGAAGTGTGGTTCTTCTAGTTTTATAAATGTTCTTTCTGAAGTGTGGTTCTTCTAGTTTTATAAATGTTCTCTCTTTCTGAAGTGTGGTTCTTCTAGTTTTATAAATGTTCTTTCTGAAGTGCGATTCTTCTAGTTTTATAAATGTTCTTGCTGAAGTGTGGTTCTGCTAGTTTTATAAATGTTCTTTCTGAAGTGTGGTTCTTCAAGTTTTATAAATGTTCTGTCTGAAGTGTTTCTTCTAGTTTTACAAATGTTCTTTCTGAAGTGTGGTTCTTCTAGTTTTATAAATGTTCTTTGTGAAGTGTGGTTCTTCTAGTTTTAACAATGTTCTTTGTGAAGTGTGGTTCTTCTAATTTTATAAATGTTCTTTGTGAAGTGTGGTTCTTCTAGTTTAATCAATGTTCTTTCTGAAGTGTGGTTGTCCTAGCTTTATAAATGTTCTTTCTGAAGTGTGGTTCTTCTAGTTTTATAAATGTTCTTTCTGTCTGAAGTGTGGTTCTTCTAGTTTTATAAATGTTCTTTCTGAAGTGTGGTTCTTTTAGTTTTATAACTGTTCTTTCTTTCTGAAGTGTGGTTCTTCTAGTTTTATAAATCTTCTTTCTGAAGTGTGGTTCGTGGTTCTTCTAGTTTTATAAATGTTCTTTCTTTCTGAATTGTGGTTCTTCTAGTTTTATAAATGTTCTTTCTGAAGTGTGGTTTTTCTAGTTTTATAAATGTTCTTTCTGAAGTGTGATTCTTCTAGTTTTATAAATGTTCTTTCTGAAGTGTGGTTCTTCTAGTTTTATAAATGTTCTTTCTTTCTGAAGTGTGGTTCTTCTAATTTTATAAATGTTCTTTCTGAAGTATGGTTCTTCTATTTTTATAAATGTTCTGTCTGAAGTGTGGTTCTACTAGTTTTATAAATTTTCTTTCTGAAGTGTGGTTCTTCTAGTTTTATAAATGTTCTTTGTGAAGTGTGGTTCTTCTCGTTTTATAAATGTTCTTTCTGAAGTGTGGTTCTTCTAGTTTTATAAATGTTCTTAGTGAAGTGTGTTTCTATTAGTTTTATAAATGTTCTTTCTGAAGCGTGGCTCTTCTAGTTTTCTAAATGTTGTTTCTTTCTGAAGTATGGTTCTTCTAGTTTTATAAATGTTCTTTCTGAAGTGTGGATCTTCTAGTTTTATTAATGTTCTTTAAAAGTTTGGTTCTTCTAGTTTTATAACTGTTCTTTTTTTTTCTGAAGTGTGGTTCTTCTAGTTTTATAAATGTTTTTTCTGAAGTTTGATTCTTCTAGTTTTATAAATGTTCTTTCTGAAGTGTGGTTCTTCTAGTTTTATAAATGTTCTTTCTGAAGTGTGGTTCTTCCAGTTTTATAAATGTTCTTTCTGAAGTGTGGTTCTTCTAGTTTTATAAATGTTCTTTCTGAAGTGTAGTTCTTCTAGTTTTACAAATTTTCTTTCTGAAGTGTGGTTCTTCTAGTTTTATAAAAGTTCTTTCTTTCTGAAGTGTGGTTCTTCTAGTTTTATAAATGTTCTTTCTGAAGTGCGGTTCTTCTAGTTTTATAAATGTTTTTTCTTTCTGAAGTGTGGTTCCTCTAGTTTTATAAATGTTCTTTCTGAAGTGTGGTTCCTCTAGTTTTATAAATGTTCTTTCCGAAGTGCGGTTCTTTTAGTTTATTAAATGTTCTTTCTGAAGTGTGGTTTTTCTAGTTTTATAAATGTTCTTTCTGAAGTGTGGTTCTTCTAGTTTTATAAATTTTCTTTCTGAAGTGTGGTTCTTCTAGTTTTATAAATTGTCTTTCTTTCTGAAGTTTGGTTCTTCTAGTTTTATAAATGTTCTGTCTGAAGTGTGGTTCTTCTAGTTTTATAAATGTTCTGTCTGAGGTGTGGTTCTTCTAGTTTTATAAATCTTTTTTCTGAAGTGTGGTTCTTCCAGTTTTATAAATGTTCTTTCTGAAGTGTGGTTCTTCTAGTTTTTTAAATGTTCTTTCTGAAGTGTGGTTATTTTAGTTTTATAAATGTTCTTTATTTCTGAAGTGTGGTTCTTCTAGTTTTATAAATGTTCTTATGAAGTGTGGTTCTTCTGTTTTATAAATGTTCTTTCTTTTGAAGTGTTGTTCTTCTAGTTTTATAAATGTTATTTCTTTCTGAAGTGTGGTTCTTCTGAAGTGTTGTTTTATAAATGTTCTTTCTGAAGTGTGGTTGTTCTAGTTTTATAAATGTTATTTCTTTCTGAAGAACTGTGATTCTTCTAGTTTTAAAAATGTTCTTTCTGAAGTGTGGTTCTTATAGTTTTATAAATGTTCTCTCTTTCTGAATTGTGGTTCTTCTAGTTTTATAAATGTTCTTTCTGAAGTGTGGTTCTTCTAGTTTTATAAATGTTGTTTTCTGAAGTGTGGTTCTTCTAGTTTTATAAATGTTCTTTCTGAAGTGCGATTCTTCTAGTTTTATAAATGGTCTTGCTGAAGTGTAATTCTGCTAGTTTTATAAATGTTCTTTCTGAAGTGTGGTTCTTCAAGTTTTATAAATGTTCTGTCTGAAGTGTTTCTTCTAGTTTTATAAATGTTCTTTCTGAAGTGTGGTTCTTCTAGTTTTATAAATGTTCTTTGTGAAGTGTGGTTCTTCTAGTTTTATCAATGTTCTTTATGAAGTGTGGTTCTTCTAATTTTATAAATGTTCTTTGTGAAGTGTGGTTCTTCTAGTTTTATCAATGTTCTTTCTGAAGTGTGGTTGTTCTAGCTTTATAAATGTTCTTTCTGAAGTGTGGTTCTTCTAGTTTTATAAATGTTCTTTCTGAGCGGTGGTTCTTTTAGTTTTATAAATGTTCTTTCTTTCTGTAGTGTGGTTCTTCTAGTTTTATAAATGGTCTTTCTGAAGTGTGGTTCTTCTAGTTTTATAAATGTTCTTTCTGAAGTGTTGTTCTTCTAGTTTTATAAATATTCTTTCTGAAGTGTTGTTCTTCTAGTTTTATAAATGTTCTTTCTGAAGTGTGGTTCTTCTAGTTTTATAAATGTTCTTTCTGAAGTGTGGTACTTCTAGTTTTATAAATGTTTTTTCTTTCTGAAGTGTAGTTCTTCTAGTTTTATAAATGTTCTTTCTGAAGTGTGGTTCTTCTAGTTTTATAAATGTTCTTTGTGAAGTGTAGTTCTTCTAGTTTTATAAATATTTTTTCTGAAGTGTGGTTCTTCTAGTTTTATAAATGTTCTTTCTGAAGTGTGGTTCTTCTAGTTTTATCAATGTTCTTTCTGAAGTGTGGTTCTTCTAGTTTTATAAATGTTTTTTCTGAAGTGTGGTTCTTCTAGTTTTATAAATGTTCTTTTTTTCTGAACTGTGGTTCTTCAAGTTTTATAAATGTTCTTTCTGAAGTGGGGTTCTTCTAGTTTTATATATGTTCTTTCTGAAGTGTGGTTCTTCTAGTTTTATCAATGTTCTGTCTGAAGTGTGGTTTTTCTAGTTTTATACATGTTCTTTGTGAAATGTGGTTCTTCTAGTTTTATAAATGTTCTTTCTGAAGTGTTATTCTTCTAGCTTTATAAATGTTGTTTCTGAAGTGTGGTTCTTCTAGTTCTATCAATGTTCTTTCTGAAGTGTGGTTCTTCTAGTTTTTCAAATGTTCTTTCTGAAGTGTGGTTCTTTTAGTTTTATAAATGTTCTTTCTTTCTGAAGTGTGGTTCTTCTAGTTTTAAAAATTTTCTTTCTGAAGTGTGGTTCTTCTAGTTTTATAAATGTTCTTTCTTTCTGAATTGTTGTTCTTCTAGTTTTATAAATGCTCTTTGTGAAGTGTTGTTCTTCTAATTTTATAAATGTTCTTTCTGAAGTGTGATTCGTCTAGTTTTTAAAAGTTTTGTCTGAAGTGTGGTTCTTCTAGTTTTATAAATGTTCTTTCTGAAGTGCGGTTCTTCTGGTTTTATAAATGTTCTTTCCGAATTGTGGTTCTTCTAGTTTTATCAATGTTCTTTTTGAAGTGTGGTTCTTCTAGTTTTATCAATGTTCTTTTTGAAGTGTGGTTCTTCTAGTTTTATAAATGTTCTTTGTGAAGTGTGGTTCTTCTAGTTTTATAAATGTTCCTTCTAAAGTGTGGTTCTTCTAGTTTTATAAATGTTCTTTATAAAGTGTGGTTCTTCTAGTTTTATAAATGTTCTTTCTGAAGTGTAGTTCTTCTTGTTTTATAAATGTTCTTTCTTAAGTGTTGTTCATCTAGTTTTATAAATGTTCTTTCTTTCTGAAGTGTGGTTCTTCTAGTTTTATAAATGTTCTTTCTGAAGTGTGGTTCTTCTAGTTTTATAAATGTTCTTTCTGAACTGTGATTCTTCTAGTTTTAAAAATGTTCTTTCTGAAGTGTGGTTCTTCTAGTTTTATAAATGTTCTCTCTTTCTGAAGTGTGGTTCTTCTAGTTTTATAAATGTTCTTTCTGAAGTGTGGTTCTTCTAGTTTTATAAATGTTGTTTTCTGAAGTGTGGTTCTTCTAGTATTATAAATGTTCTTTCTGAAGTGCGATTCTTCTAGTTTTATAAATGTTCTTGCTGAAGTGTGGTTCTGCTAGTTTTATAAATGTTCTTTCTGAAGTGTGGTTCTTCAAGTTTTATAAATATTCTGTCTGAAGTGTTTCTTCTAGTTTTATAAATGTTCTTTCTGAAGTGTGGTTCTTCTAGTTTTATAAATGTTCTTTGTGAAGTGTGGTTCTTCTAGTTTTATCAATGTTCTTTGTGAAGTGTGGTTCTTCTAATTTTATAAATGTTCTTTGTGAAGTGTGGTTCTTCTAGTTTTATCAATGTTCTTTCTGAAGTGTGGTTGTTCTAGCTTTATAAATGTTCTTTCTGAAGTGTGGTTCTTCTAGTTTTATAAATGTTCTTTCTGTCTGAAGTGTGGTTCTTCTAGTTTTATAAATGTTCTTTCTGAAGTGTGGTTCTTTTACTTTTAAACTGTTCATTCTTTCTGAAGTGTGGTTCTTCTAGTTTTATAAATCTTCTTTCTGAAGTGTGGTTCGTGGTTCTTCTAGTTTTATAAATGTTTTTTCTTTCCGAATTGTGGTTCTTCTAGTTTTATAAATGTTCTATCTGAAGTGTTGTTCTTCTAGTTTTATAAATGTTCTTTCTGAAGTGTGCTTCTTCTAGTTTTATAAATGTTCTTTCTGAAGTGTGGTTCTTCTAGTTTTATAAAAGTTCTTTCTTTCTTTCTGAAGTGTGGTTCTTCTAATTTTATAAATGTTCTTTCTGAAGTATGGTTCTTCTAGTTTTATAAATGTTCTGTCTGAAGTGTGGTTCTACTAGTTTTATAAATTTTCTTTCTGAAGTGTGGTTCTTTTAGTTTTATAAATGTTCTTTCTTTCTGAAGTGTTGTTCTTCTAGTTTTATAAATGTTCTTTCTGAAGTGTGGTTCTTCTAGTTTTATAAATGTTCTTTCTGAAGTGTGGTTCTTCCAGTTTTATAAATGTTCTTTTTGAAGTGTGGTTCTTCTAGTTTTATAAATGTTCTTTCTGAAATGTGGTTCTTCTAGTTTTACAAATTTTCTTTCTGAAGTGTGGTTCTTCTAGTTTTATAAAAGTTCTTTCTTTCTGAAGTGTGGTTCTTCTAGTTTTATAAATGTTCTTTCTGAAGTGCGGTTCTTCTAGTTTTTATAAAGTTCTTTCCTTCTTTATGGTTCCTTCTGAATTATGGTTCTTCTAGTTTTATAAATGTTCTTTCTGAAGTGTGGTTCCTCTTAGTTTTATAAATGTTCTTTCCGAAGTGCGGTTCTTCTAGTTTTTTGAATGTTCTTTCTGAAGTGTGGTTCTTCTAGTTTTATAAATGTTCTTTCTGAAGTGTGGTTCTTCTAGTTTTATAAATTTTCTTTCTGAAGTGTGGTTCTTCTAGCTTTATAAATTGTCTTTCTTTCTGAAGTGTGGTTCTTCTAGTTTTATAAATGTTCTGTCTGAAGTGTGGTTCTTCTAGTTTTATAAATGTTCTGTCTGAAGTGTGGTTCTTCTAGTTTTATAAATGTTCTTTCTGAAGGGTGGTTCTTTTAGTTTTATAAATGTTCTTTCTTTCTGAAGTGTGGTTCTTCTAGTTTTATAAATGTTCTTTCTGAAGTGCGGTTCTTCTAGCTTTATAAATGTTCTTTCTTTCTGAAGTGTGGTTCTTCTAGTTTTATAAATGTTCTTTCTGAAGTGTGGTTCTTTTAGTTTTATAAATGTTCTTTCTTTCTGAAGTGTTGTTCTTTTAGTTTTATAAATGTTCTTTCTGAAGTGCGGTTCTTCTAGTTTTATAAATGTTCTTTCTGAAGTGTGGTTCTTCTAGTTTTATAAATGTTCTTTCTGAAGTGTGGTTCTTCTAGTTTTATAAATGTTCTTTCTGAAGTGTGGTTCTTCTAGTTTTATAAATGTTCTTTCTTTCTGAAGTGTGGTTCTTCTAGTTTTATAAATGTTCTTTTTGAAGTGCGGTTCTTCTGGTTTTATAAATGTTCTTTCTGAAGTGTGGTTCTTCTAGTTTTATAAATGTTCTTTCTGAAGGGTGGTTCTTTTAGTTTTATAAATGTTCTTTCTTTCTGAAGTGTGGTTCTTCTAGTTTTATAAATGTTCTTTCTGAAGTGCGGTTCTTCTAGTTTTATAAATGTTCTTTCTGAAGTGTGGTTTTTCTAGCTTTATAAATGTTCTTTCTGAAGTGTGGTTCTTCTAGTTTTATAAATGTTCTTTCTGAAGTGTGGTTCTTCTAGTTTTATAAATCTTCTTTCTTTCTGAAGTGTGGTTCTTCTAGTTTTATAAATGTTCTTTCTGAAGTTCGGTTCTTCTGGTTTTATAAATGTTCTTTCTGAAGTGTGGTTCTTCTAGTTTTATAAATGTTCTTTCTGAAGTGTGGTTCTTCTAGTTTTATAACTGTTCTTTCCGAAGTGTGGTTCTTCTAGTTTTTTAAATGTTCTTTCTGAAGTGTGGTTCTTCTAGATTTATAAATGTTCTTTCTGAACTGTGGTTCTTCTACTTTTATAAATGTTCTTTCTGAAGTATGGTTCTTCTAGTTTTATAAATGTTCTTTCTTTCTGAAGTGTGGTTCTTCTAGTTTTATAAATGTTCTGTCTGAAGTGTGGTTCTTCTAGTTTTAAAAATGTTCTGTCTGAAGTGTGGTTCTTCTAGTTTTATAAATGTTCTTTCTGAAGTGCGGTTCTTCTAGTTTTTTAAATGTTCTTTCTGAACTGTGGTTCTTCCAGTTTTATAAATGTTCTTTCTGAAGTGTGGTTCTTCTAGTTTTATCAATGTTCTTTGAGAAGTGTGGTTCTTCTAGTTTATCAATGTTCTGTCTGAAGTGTGGTTATTCTAGCTTTATAACGGTTCTTTCTGAAAAGTGGTTCTTCTAGTTATATAAATGTTCTTTCTGAAGTGTGGTTCTTCTAGTTTTATAAATGTTCTTTCTGAAGTGTGGTTCTTTTAGTTTTATAAATGTTCTTTCTTTCTGAAGTGTGGTTCTTCTAGTTTTATAAATGTTCTTTCTGAAGTGTGGTTCTTCTAGTTTTATAAATGTTCTTTCTGAAGTGTGATTCTTCTAGTTTTGTAAATGTTTTTTCTGAAGTGTGGTTCTTCTAGTTTTTTAAATGTTCTTTCTGAAGTGCGGTTCTTCTGGTTTTATAAATGTTCTTTCCGAAATGTGGTTCTTCTAGTTTTATCAATGGTCTTTCTGAAGTGTGGTTATCCTAGTTTTATAAATGTTCTTTCTGAAGTGTGGTTCTTCTAGTTTTATAAATGTTCTTTCTTTTTGAAGTGTGGTTCTTCTAGTTTTATAAATGTTCTTTCTGAAGTGTGATTCTTCTAGTTTTATAAATGTTCTTTCTGAATTGTGGTTCTTCTAGTTTTATAAATGTTATTTGAGAAGTGTGGTTCTTCTAGTTTTATCAATGTTCTTTCTGAATTGTGGTTCTTCTAGTTTTATAAATGTTCTTTCTGAAGTGTGGTTCTTCTAGCTTTATAAATGTTCTTTCTGAAGTGTGGTTCTTCTAGTTTTGTAAATGTTCTTTCTGAAGTGTGGTTCTTCTAGTTTTATAAATGTTCTTTCTGAAGTGTGATTCTTCTAGTTTTATAAATGTTCTTTCTGAAGTGTGGTTCTTCTAGTTTTATAAATGTTATTTGTGAAGTGTGGTTCTTCTAGTTTTATCAATGTTCTTTCTGAATTGTGGTTCTTCTAGTTTTATAAATGTTCTTTCTGAAGTATGGTTCTTCTAGCTTTATAAATGTTCTTTCTGAAGAGTGGTTCTTCTAGTTTTGTAAATGTTCTTTCTGAAGTGTGGTTCTTCTAGTTTTATAAATGTTCTTTCTGAAGTGTGGTTCTTTTAGTTTTATAGATGTTCTTTCTTTCTAAATTGTGGTTCTTCTAGTTTTATAAATGTTCTTTCTGAAGTGTGGTTCTTCTATCTTTATAAATGTTCTCTCTTTCTGAAGTGTGGTTCTTCTAGTTTTATAAATGTTCTTTCTGAAGTGCGATTCTTCTAGTTTTATAAATGTTCTTGCTGAAGTGTGGTTCTGCTAGTTTTATAAATGTTCTTTCTGAAGTGTGGTTCTTCAAGTTTTATAAATGTTCTGTCTGAAGTGTTTCTTCTAGTTTTACAAATGTTCTTTCTGAAGTGTGGTTCTTCTAGTTTTATAAATGTTCTTTGTGAAGTGTGGTTCTTCTAGTTTTATCAATGTTCTTTGTGAAGTATGGTTCTTCTAATTTTATAAATGTTCTTTGTGAAGTGTGGTTCTTCTAGTTTAATCAATGTTCTTTTTGAAGTGTGGTTGTTCTAGCTTTATAAATGTTCTTTCTGAAGTGTGGTTCTTCTAGTTTTATAAATGTTCTTTCTGTCTGAAGTGTGGTTCTTCTAGTTTTATAAATGTTCTTTCTGAAGTGTGGTTCTTTTAGTTTTATAACTGTTCTTTCTTTCTGAAGTGTGGTTCTTCTAGTTTTATAAATCTTCTTTCTGAAGTGTGGTTCGTGGTTCTTCTAGTTTTATAAATGTTCTTTCTTTCTGAATTGTGGTTCTTCTAGTTTTACAAATGTTCTTTCTGAAGTGTGGTTTTTCTAGTTTTATAAATGTTCTTTCTGAAGTGTGATTCTTCTAGTTTTATAAATGTTCTTTCTGAAGTGTGGTTCTTCTAGTTTTATAAATGTTCTTTCTTTCTGAAGTGTGGTTCTTCTAATTTTATAAATGTTCTTTCTGAAGTATGGTTCTTCTAGTTTTATAAATGTTCTGTCTGAAGTGTGGTTCTAATAGTTTTATAAATTTTCTTTCTGAAGTGTGGTTCTTCTAGTTTTATAAATGGTCTTTGTGAAGTGTGGTTCTTCTCGTTTTATAAATGTTCTTTCTGAAGTGTGGTTCTTCTAGTTTTATAAATGTTCTTAGTGAAGTGTGGTTCTTCTAGTTTTATAAATGTTCTTTCTGAAGCGTGGCTCTTCTAGTTTTATAAATGTTGTTTCTTTCTGAAGTATGGTTCTTCTAGTTTTATAAATGTTCTTTCTGAAGTGTGGATCTTCTAGTTTTATTAATGTTCTTTAAAAGTTTGGTTCTTCTAGTTTTATAACTGTTCTTTTTTTCTGAAGTGTGGTTCTTCTAGTTTTATAAATGTTTTTTCTGAAGTGATATTCTTCTAGTTTTATAAATGTTCTTTCTGAAGTGTGGTTCTTCTAGTTTTATAAATGTTCTTTCTGAAGTGTGGTTCTTCTAGTTTTATAAATGTTCTTTCTTTCTGAAGTGTGGTTCTTCTAGTTTTATAAATGTTCTTTCTGAAGTGTGGTTCTTCTTGTTTTATAAATGTTCTTTCTGAAGTGCTGTTCTTCTAGGTTCTTCTAGTGTTTTAAATTTTATAAATGTTCTTTCTGAAGTGTGGTTCTTCTAGTTTTATAAATGTTCTTTCTGAAGTGTGGTTCTTCTAGTTTTATAAATGTTCTTTCTTTCTGAAGTGTGGTTCTTCTAGTTTTATAAATGTTCTTTCTGAAGTGTGGTTCTTCTAGTTTTATAAATGTTCTTTCTTTCTGAAGTGTGGTTCTTCTAGTTTTATAAATGTTCTTTCTGAAGTGTGGTTCTTCTAGTTTTATAAATGTTCTTTTCGAAGTGTGGTTCTTCTAGTTTTTTTAATGTTCTTTCTGAAGTGTGGTTTTTCTAGCTTTATAAATGTTCTTTCTGAAGTGTGGTTCTTCTAGTTTTGTAAATGTTCTTTCTGAAGTGTCGTTCTTCTAGTTTTATAAATGTTCTTTCTGAAGTGTGGTTCTTTTAGTTTTATAAATGTTCTTTCTTTCTAAATTGTGGTTCTTTTAGTTTTATAAATGTTCTTTCTGAAGTGTGGTTCTTCTTGTTTTATAAATGTTCTTTCTTAAGTGTTGTTCATCTAGTTTTATAAATGTTCTTTCTTTCTGAAGTGTGGTTCTTCTAGTTTTATAAATGTTCTTTCTGAAGTGTGGTTCTTCTAGTTTTATAAATGTTCTTTCTGAAGTGTGATTCTTCTAGTTTTATAAATGTTCTTTCTGAAGTGTGGTTCTTCTAGTTTTATAAATGTTCTCTCTTTCTGAAGTGTGGTTCTTCTAGTTTTATAAATGTTCTTTCTGAAGTGTGGTTCTTCTAGTTTTATAAATGTTCTCTCTTTCTGAAGTGTGGTTCTTCTAGTTTTATAAATGTTCTTTCTGAAGTGCGATTCTTCTAGTTTTATAAATGTTCTTGCTGAAGTGTGGTTCTGCTAGTTTTATAAATGTTCTTTCTGAAGTGTGGTTCTTCAAGTTTTATAAATGTTCTGTCTGAAGTGTTTCTTCTAGTTTTACAAATGTTCTTTCTGAAGTGTGGTTCTTCTAGTTTTATAAATGTTCTTTGTGAAGTGTGGTTCTTCTAGTTTTAACAATGTTCTTTGTGAAGTGTGGTTCTTCTAATTTTATAAATGTTCTTTGTGAAGTGTGGTTCTTCTAGTTTTATCAATGTTCTTTCTGAAGTGTGGTTCTTCTAGTTTTATAAATGTTCTTTCTGAAGTGTGGTTCTTCTAGTTTTATAAATGTTCTTTCTGTCTGAAGTGTGGTTCTTCTAGTTTTATAAATGTTCTTTCTGAAGTGTGGTTCTTTTAGTTTTATAACTGTTCTTTCTTTCTGAAGTGTGGTTCTTCTAGTTTTATAAATCTTCTTTCTGAAGTGTGGTTCGTGGTTCTTCTAGTTTTATAAATGTTCTTTCTTTCTGAATTGTGGTTCTTCTAGTTTTATAAATGTTCTTTCTGAAGTGTGGTTTTTCTAGTTTTATAAATGTTCTTTCTGAAGTGTGATTCTTCTAGTTTTATAAATGTTCTTTCTGAAGTGTGGTTCTTCTAGTTTTATAAATGTTCTTTCTTTCTGAAGTGTGGTTCTTCTAATTTTATAAATGTTCTTTCTGAAGTATGGTTCTTCTATTTTTATAAATGTTCTGTCTGAAGTGTGGTTCTACTAGTTTTATAAATTTTCTTTCTGAAGTGTGGTTCTTCTAGTTTTATAAATGTTCTTTGTGAAGTGTGGTTCTTCTCGTTTTATAAATGTTCTTTCTGAAGTGTGGTTCTTCTAGTTTTATAAATGTTCTTAGTGAAGTGTGTTTCTATTAGTTTTATAAATGTTCTTTCTGAAGCGTGGCTCTTCTAGTTTTCTAAATGTTGTTTCTTTCTGAAGTATGGTTCTTCTAGTTTTATAAATGTTCTTTCTGAAGTGTGGATCTTCTAGTTTTATTAATGTTCTTTAAAAGTTTGGTTCTTCTAGTTTTATAACTGTTCTTTTTTTTCTGAAGTGTGGTTCTTCTAGTTTTATAAATGTTTTTTCTGAAGTTTGATTCTTCTAGTTTTATAAATGTTCTTTCTGAAGTGTGGTTCTTCTAGTTTTATAAATGTTCTTTCTGAAGTGTGGTTCTTCCAGTTTTATAAATGTTCTTTCTGAAGTGTGGTTCTTCTAGTTTTATAAATGTTCTTTCTGAAGTGTAGTTCTTCTAGTTTTACAAATTTTCTTTCTGAAGTGTGGTTCTTCTAGTTTTATAAAAGTTCTTTCTTTCTGAAGTGTGGTTCTTCTAGTTTTATAAATCTTCTTTCTGAAGTGCGGTTCTTCTAGTTTTATAAATGTTTTTTCTTTCTGAAGTGTGGTTCCTCTAGTTTTATAAATGTTCTTTCCGAAGTGCGGTTCTTTTAGTTTATTAAATGTTCTTTCTGAAGTGTGGTTTTTCTAGTTTTATAAATGTTCTTTCTGAAGTGTGGTTCTTCTAGTTTTATAAATTTTCTTTCTGAAGTGTGGTTCTTCTAGTTTTATAAATTGTCTTTCTTTCTGAAGTTTGGTTCTTCTAGTTTTATAAATGTTCTGTCTGAAGTGTGGTTCTTCTAGTTTTATAAATGTTCTGTCTGAGGTGTGGTTCTTCTAGTTTTATAAATCTTTTTTCTGAAGTGTGGTTCTTCCAGTTTTATAAATGTTCTTTCTGAAGTGTGGTTCTTCTAGTTTTTTAAATGTTCTTTCTGAAGTGTGGTTATTTTAGTTTTATAAATGTTCTTTATTTCTGAAGTGTGGTTCTTCTAGTTTTATAAATGTTCTATCTGAAGTGTGGTTCTTCTTGTTTTATAAATGTTCTTTCTTAAGTGTTGTTCATCTAGTTTTATAAATGTTATTTCTTTCTGAAGTGTGGTTCTTCTAGTTTTATAAATGTTCTTTCTGAAGTGTGGTTGTTCTAGTTTTATAAATGTTCTTTCTGAACTGTGATTCTTCTAGTTTTAAAAATGTTCTTTCTGAAGTGTGGTTCTTATAGTTTTATAAATGTTCTCTCTTTCTGAATTGTGGTTCTTCTAGTTTTATAAATGTTCTTTCTGAAGTCTGGTTCTTCTAGTTTTATAAATGTTGTTTTCTGAAGTGTGGTTCTTCTAGTTTTATAAATGTTCTTTCTGAAGTGCGATTCTTCTAGTTTTATAAATGGTCTTGCTGAAGTGTAATTCTGCTAGTTTTATAAATGTTCTTTCTGAAGTGTGGTTCTTCAAGTTTTATAAATGTTCTGTCTGAAGTGTTTCTTCTAGTTTTATAAATGTTCTTTCTGAAGTGTGGTTCTTCTAGTTTTATAAATGTTCTTTGTGAAGTGTGGTTCTTCTAGTTTTATCAATGTTCTTTATGAAGTGTGGTTCTTCTAATTTTATAAATGTTCTTTGTGAAGTGTGGTTCTTCTAGTTTTATCAATGTTCTTTTTGAAGTGTGGTTGTTCTAGCTTTATAAATGTTCTTTCTGAAGTGTGGTTCTTCTAGTTTTATAAATGTTCTTTCTGTCTGAAGTGTGGTTCTTCAAGTTTTATAAATGTTCTGTCTGAAGTGTTTCTTCTAGTTTTATAAATGTTTTTTCTGAAGTGTGGTTCTTCTAGTTTTATAAATGTTCTTTGTGAAGTGTGGTTCTTCTAGTTTTATCAATGTTCTTTATGAAGTGTGGTTCTTCTAATTTTATAAATGTTCTTTGTGAAGTGTGATTCTTCTAGTTTTATAAATGTTCTTTCTGAAGTGTGGTTCTTCTAGTTTTATAAAAGTTCTTTCTTTCTAAAGTGTGGTTCTTCTAATTTTATAAATGTTCTTTCTGAAGTAAAGTTCTTCTAGTTTTATAAATGTTCTGTCTGAAGTGTGGTTCTACTAGTTTTATAAATTTTCTTTCTGAAGTGTGGTTCTTCTAGTTTTATAAATGTTCTTTCTGAAGTGTGGTTGTTCTAGTTTTATAAATCTTCTTTCTGAAGTGTGGTTCGTGGTTCTTCTAGTTTTATAAATCTTCTTTCTGAAGTGTGGTTCCTTGTTCTTCTAGTTTTATAAATGTTCTTTCTTTCCGAATTGTTGTTCTTCTAGTTTTATAAATGTTCTTTCTGAAGTGTGATTCTTCTAGTTTTATAAATGTTCTTTCTGAAGTGTGGTTCTTCTAGTTTTATAAAAGTTCTTTCTTTCTAAAGTGTGGTTCTTCTAATTTTATAAATGTTCTTTCTGAAGTATGGTTCTTCTAGTTTTATAAATGTTCTGTCTGAAGTGTGGTTCTACTAGTTTTATAAATTTTCTTTCTGAAGTGTGGTTCTTCTAGTTTTATAAATGTTCTTTCTGAAGTGTGGTTCTTCTAGTTTTATAAATGTTCTTTCTGAAGTGTGGTTCTTCCAGTTTTATAAATGTTCTTTTTGAAGTGTGGTTCTTCTAGTTTTATAAATGTTCTTTCTGAAATGTAGTTCTTCTAGTTTTACAAATTTTCTTTCTGAAGTGTGGTTCTTCTAGTTTTATAAAAGTTCTTTCTTTCTGAAGTGTGGTTCTTCTAGTTTTATAAATGTTCTTTCTGAAGTGCGGTTCTTCTAGTTTTATAAATGTTCTTTCTTTCTGAAGTGTGGTTCTTCTAGTTTTATAAATGTTCTTTCTGAAGTGTGGTTCCTCTTAGTTTTATAAATGTTCTTTCCGAAGTGCGGTTCTTCTAGTTTTTTAAATGTTCTTTCTGAAGTGTGGTTCTTCTAGTTTTATAAATGTTCTTTGTGAAGTGTGGTTCTTCTAGTTTTATAAATTTTCATTCTGAAGTGTGGTTCTTCTAGCTTTATAAATTGTCTTTCTTTCTGAAGTGTGGTTCTTCTAGTTTTATAAATGTTCTGTCTGAAGTGTGGTTCTTCTAGTTTTATAAATGTTCTGTCTGAAGTGTGGTTCTTCTAGTTTTATAAATGTTCTTTCTGAAGGGTGGTTCTTTTAGTTTTATAAATGTTCTTTCTTTCTGAAGTGTGGTTCTTCTAGTTTTATAAATGTTCATTCTGAAGTGCGGTTCTTCTAGTTTTATAAATGTTCTTTCTTTCTGAAGTGTGGTTCTTCTAGTTTTATAAATGTTCTTTCTGAAGTGTGGTTGTTGCGTGCATATTTTGACGCACATATTACAAAAATCGATATGGCTATTTAATATGGGAAAAATATAGACATTCATTCATTTGTGTATGAAAATGCTGTCTATGGTAAAAGCGAGAGAATCCATGTTTGATTCACACTTTTGATTATAGGAGTAATCGTTCTGGATATTGATCCGGCGCAAGGATATTGCGCTTACGTTTGTACTTATTTTTTAGGGCCAGAAAATATATTAATTTGCTTTTGTGTTTATGGCCTGAATTCATATGTATTACATATTATTAGTACAAGTAGAATCAGTCCTATATTGTATATTTTGGATGGGTAGGAGGGACTAGATTCTTGTTATTCCGGTCTAGCGGAAGTATGAGTTGTCTTGACAAGTCGTGATGAGTTCCGATGTACCGTGATAATGGCGGGTACGCACTTTTCAAAGGGCTGGTAGATTCTTAAGGAAATATGATTCATGAAGTGTTTTCTTCTAAAGGAGATGGTATCTCTACTATAGTTTATGTTAGAGACTCTCCTAAGGTACGGTACAATGTATAATTCGGACTCCATGTATTGCCAGACCCTATTTTGATGATCTCATGTCGATTCGACCTAGATGGAACATTGTGCTTCGTATCGCTAGGGTCGTGTTTTGTATCGACAAAGATGACAGACTTTCCTACAGCGGTTATGGCTACGTGAATTAACCTGATCACCGTAGAGCTGTATGGGAACATTTATGAAATCATTTATATACCCATTATAAATTAACTCTGGCTTATATTCTCCTTCCTATGAATGAGTGAACGACAACTCAGGGAGGCGGCCATGTTAGATTTCGGTCATCATATGTTTTGATCACTGCCAAGAGAACAGATTATTTATCCTATTATCGGACAGTGACAGGGAGATCTCAATCTTGCTAGAAACCCCCTCTTTCGTGGTTTCATAATTTATGCTACAAACTATGGACGTCAAGTAACTTTAGTTATTTACCGATCTGCCTTCACTGACGCGTTTAGTCAGATAGGGGGATGCGGCCATAATGTATCATGACAATTGAACTTTTGATGTACTGCCCATTATTTCTGAATGTGTCATGACTTCAGATCTGCTATGTATACCTACAAATTGATATGTCAACATACCATGATGTACTCGTATGTCCCAGTGTGTACGTCTGAATAAATTGAGTAAACAAAGATTCCAGCAGTCTGCATTGGTGCCTTGTAGACACAAGTGTATGAGTGGTTATATTGGTCAGCACACGAACAGTACACCATTCGCGGTAATCACACTCTACACTTCTACTTCATACATACACCATCCTGCGTCGGTTGGAGTGACCAAGTTTAGGGCCTGCTTCCCCTGGAGCCTTTGCCTTCCCTAACTCAGGACTAGGGTGAGTTACCCATTTACAGCTGGGTAGACTGGGGGCATGCCTGATCTCAACAACACACCACTCTTCCTTACAGAGCATACAGACTGACACTTTACAGAGTGGAAAGAAGAAAAGAAACTTTACAGTGGTTCTTTTAGTTTTATAAATGTTCTTTCTTTCTGAAGTGTTGTTCTTCTAGTTTTATAAATGTTCTTTTTGAAGTGCGGTTCTTCTAGTTTTATAAATGTTCTTTCTGAAGTGTGGTTTTTCTAGCTTTATAAATGTCCTTTCTGAAGTGTGGTTCTTCTAGTTTTATAAATGTTCTTTCTGAAGTGTGGTTCTTCTAGTTTTATAAATGTTCTTTCTGAAGTGTGGTTCTTCTAATTTTATAAATGTTCTTTCTGAGTGTGGTTCTTCTAGTTTTATAAATGTTCTTTCTGAAGTGTGGTTCTTCTAGTTTTATAAATGTTCTTTCTTTCTGAAGTGTGGTTCTTCTAGTTTTATAAGTGTTCTTTCTGAAGTGCGGTTCTTCTGGTTTTATAAATGTTCTTTCTAAAGTGTGGTTCTTCTAGTTTTATAAATGTTCTTTCTGAAGTGTGGTTCTTCTAGTTTTATAAATGTTCTTTCCGAAGTGTGGTTCTTCTAGTTTTTTAAATGTTCTTTCTGAAGTGTGGTTCTTCTAGATTTATAAATGTTCTTTCTGAAGTGTGGTTCTTCTAGTTTTATAAATGTTCTTTCTGAAGTATGGTTCTTCTAGTTTTATAAATGTTCTTTCTTTCTGAAGTGTGGTTCTTCTAGTTTTATAAATGTTCTGTCTGAAGTGTGGTTCTTCTAGTTTTAAAAATGTTCTGTCTGAAGTGTGGTTCTTCTAGTTTTATAAATGTTCTTTCTGAAGTGCGGTTCTTCTAGTTTTATAAATGTTCTTTCTGAAGTGTGGTTCTTCTAGTTTTATCAATGTTCTTTGAGAAGTGTGGTTCTTCTAGTTTTATCAATGTTCTGTCTGAAGTGTGGTTCTTCTAGCTTTTTAACGGTTCTTTCTGAAAAGTGGTTCTTCTAGTTATATAAATGTTCTTTCTGAAGTGTGTTTCTTCTAGTTTTATAAATGTTCTTTCTGAAGTGTGGTTCTTCTGGTTTTATAAATGTTCTTTCCGAATTGTGGTTCTTCTAGTTTTATCAATGGTCTTTCTAAAGTGTGGTTATCCTAGTTTTATAAATGTTCTTTGCGAAGTGTGGTTCTTCTAGTTTTATAAATATTCTTTCTGAAGTGTGGTTCTTCTAGTTTTATAAATGTTCTTTCTGAAGTGTGGTTCTTCTAGTTTTATAAATGTTCTTTCTGAAGTGTTGTTCATCTAGTTTTATAAATGTTCTTTCTTTTTGAAGTGTGGTTCTTCTAGTTTTATAAATGTTCTTTCTGAAGTGTGATTCTTCTAGTTTTATAAATGTTCTTTCTGAAGTGTGGTTCTTCTAGTTTTATAAATGTTATTTGTGAAGTGTGGTTCTTCTAGTTTTATCAATGTTCTTTCTGAATTGTGGTTCTTCTAGTTTTATAAATGTTCTTTCTGAAGTGTGGTTCTTCTAGCTTTATAAATGTTCTTTCTGAAGTGTGGTTCTTCTAGATTTGTAAATGTTCTTTCTGAAGTGTGGTTCTTCTAGTTTCATAAATGTTCTTTCTGAAGTGTGGTTCTTTTAGTTTTATAAATGTTCTTTCTGTCTAAATTGTGGTTCTTCTAGTTTTATAAATGTTCTTTAAAAGTTTGGTTCTTCTAGTTTTATAACTGTTCTTTTTTTCTGAAGTGTGGTTCTTCTAGTTTTATAAATGTTTTTTCTGAAGTGTGATTCTTCTAGTTTTATAAATGTTCTTTCTGAAGTGTGGTTCTTCTAGTTTTATAAATTTTCGTTCTGAAGTGTTGTTCTTCTAGTTTTATAAATGTTCTTTCTTTCTGAAGTGTGGTTCTTCTAGTTTTATAAATGTTCTTTCTGAAGTGCGGTTCTTCTAGTTTTATGAATGTTTTTTCTGAAGTGTGGTTCTTCTAGTTTCAAAATTGTTCTTTCTGAAGTGTGGTTCTTCTAGTTTTATAAATGTTCTTTCTGAAGTGTGGTTCTTCTAGTTTATTAAATGTTCTTTCTGAAGTGTGGTTCTTCTAGTTTTATAAATTTTCTTTCTCAAGTGTGGTTCTTCTAGTTTTATAAATGTTCTTTCTGAAGTGTGGTTCTTCTAGTTTTATAAATTGTCTTTCTTTCTGAAGTTTGGTTCTTCTAGTTTTATAAATGTTCTGTCTGAAGTGTGGTTCTTCTAGTTTTATAAATGTTCTGTCTGAAGTGTGGTTCTTCTAATTTTATAAATGTTCTGTCTGAGGTGTGGTTCTTCTAGTTTTATAAATGTTTTTTCTGAAGTGCGGTTCTTCTAGTTTTATAAATTTTCTTTCTGAAGTGTGGTTCTTCTAGTTTTATAAATCTTTTTTCTGAAGTGTGGTTTTTCCAGTTTTATAAATGTTCTTTCTGAAGTGTGGTTCTTCTAGTTTTATAAATGTTCTTTCTGAAGTGTGGTTCTTTTAGTTTTATAAATGTTCTTTCTTTCTGAAGTGTGGTTCTTCTAGTTTTATAAATGTTCTTTCTGAAGTGCGGTTCTTCTAGTTTTATAAATGTTCTTTCTTTCTGAAGTGTGGTTCTTCTAGTTTTATAAATGTTTTTTCTGAAGTGTGGTTCTTTTAGTTTTATAAATGTTCTTTCTTTCTGAAGTGTTGTTCTTCTAGTTTTATAAATGTTCTTTCTGAAGTGCGGTTCTTCTAGTTTTATAAATGTTCTTTCTGAAGTGTGATTTTTCTAGCTTTATAAATGTTCTTTCTGAAGTGTGGTTCTTCTAGTTTTATAAATGTTCTTTCTGAAGTGTGGTTATTCTAGTTTTATAAATGTTCTTTCTGAAGTGTGGTTCTTCTAGTTTTATAAATGTTCTTTCTGAAGTGTCGTTCTTCTAGTTTTATAAATGTTCTTTCTGAAGTGTGGTTCTTCTAGTTTTATAAATGTTCTTTCTTTCTGAAGTGTGGTTCTTCTAGTTTTATAAATGTTCTTTTTGAAGTGCGGTTCTTCTAGTTTTATAAATGTTCTTTCTGAAGTGTCGTTCTTCTAGTTTTATCAATGTTCTTTCTGAAGTGTGGTTCTTCTAGTTTTATCAATGTTCTTTGAGAAGTGTGGTTCTTCTAGCTTTATAACGGTTCTGTCTGAAGTGTGGTTCTTCTAGCTTTATAACGGTTCTTTCTGAAAAGTGGTTTTTCTAGTTTTATAAATGTTCTTTCTGAAGTGTGGTTCTTCTAGTTTTATAAATGTTCTTTCTGAAGTGTGGTTCTTTTAGTTTTATAAATGTTCTTTCTTTCTGAAGTGTGGTTCTTGTAGTTTTATAAATGTTCTTTCTGAAGTGTGATTCTTCTAGTTTTATAAATGTTCTTTCTGAAGTGTTGTTCTTCTAGTTTTATAAATGTTATTTGTGAAGTGTAGTTCTTCTAGTTTTATCAATGTTCTTTCTGAATTGTGGTTCTTCTAGTTTTATAAATGTTCTTTTTGAAGTGTGGTTTTTCTAGTTTTATAAATGTTCTTTCTGAAGTGTGGTTCTTCTAGTTTTATAAATATTCTTTCTGAAGTGTGGTTCTTCTAGTTTTGTAAATGTTCTTTCTAAATTGTGGTTCTTCTAGTTTTATAAATGTTCTTTCTGAAGTGTGGTTCTTCTTGTTTTATAAATGTTCTTTCTGAAGTGTGATTCTTCTAGTTTTATAAATGTTCTTTCTGAAGTGTGGTTCTTCTAGTTTTATAAATGTTCTTTCTTTCTGAATTGTGGTTCTTCTAGTTTCATAAATGTTCTTTCTGAAGTGTGGGTCTTCTAGTTTTATAAATGTTCTTTCTAAAGAGTGATTCTTCTAGTTTTATAAATGTTCTTTCTGAAGTGTAGTTCTTCTAGTTTTATAAATGTTCTTTCTTTCTGAATTGTGGTTCTTCTAGTTTTATAAATGTTCTTTCTGAAGTGTGGTTCTTCTAGTTTTATAAATGTTCTTTCTGAAGTGTGATTCTTCTAGTTTTATAAATGTTCTTTCTGAAGTGTGGTTCTTTTAGTTTTATAAATGTTCTTTCTGAAGTGTGGTTTTTCTAGTTTTAAAAATGTTCTTTCTGAAGTGTGGTTCTTCTAGTTTTATAAATGTTCTTTGTGAAGTGTGGTTCTTCTCGTTTTATAAATGTTTTTTCTTTCTGAAGTGTGGTTCTTCTAGTTTTATAAATGTTCTCTTTGAAGTTCGGTTTTTCTAGTTTTATAAATGTTCTTTCTGAAGTGTGGTTCTTCTAGTTTTATAAATGTTCTTTCTCAAGTGTGGTTCTTCTAGTTTTATAAATGTTCTTTCTGAAGTGTGGTTCTTCTAGTTTTATAAATGTTCTTTAAAAGTTTGGTTCTTCTAGTTTTATAAATGTTCTTTTTTTCTGAAGTGTGGTTCTTCTAGTTTTATAAATGTTCTTTCTGAAGTGTGATTCTTCTAGATTTATAAATGTTCTTTCTGAAGTGTGGTTCTTCTAGTTTTATAAATTTTCTTTCTGAAGTGTGGTTCTTCTAGTTTTATAAATGTTCTTTCTTTCTGAAGTTTGGTTCTTCTAGTTTTATAAATGTTCTTTTTCTCTGAAGTGTGGTTCTTCTAGTTTTATAAATGTTCTTTCTGAAGTGCGGTTCTTCTAGTTTTATAAATGTTCTTTCTGAAGTGTGGTTCTTCTAGTTTCATAAATGTTCTTTCTGAAGTGTGGTTCTTCTAGTTTTATAAATGTTCTTTCTGAAGTTAGGTTCTTCTAGTTTTATAAATGTTCTTTCTGAAGTGTGGTTCTTCCAGTTTTATAAATGTTCTTTCTGAAGTGGGGTTCTTCTAGTTTTACAAATGTTCTTTCTGAAGTGTGGTTCTTTTAGTTTTATAAATGTTCTTTCTGAAGTGTGGTTCTTCTAGTTTTATAAATGTTCTTTCTTTCTGAAGTGTGGTTCTTCTAATTTTATAAATGTTCTTTCTGAAGTGTGGTTATTCTAGTTTTATAAATGTTCTTTCTGAAGTGTGGTTCTACTAGTTTTATAAATGGTCTTTCTGAAGTGTGGTTCTTCTAGTTTTATAAACATTCTTTGTGAAGTGTGGTTCTTCTCGTTTTATAAATGTTCTTTCTTTCTGAAGTGTGGTTCTTCTAGTTTTATAAATGTTCTTTGTGAAGTGTGGTTCTTCTAGTTTTATAAATGTTCTTTCTGAAGCGTGGCTCTTCTAGTTTTATAAATGTTCTTTCTTTCTGAAGTGTTGTTCTTCTAGTTTTATAAATGTTCTTTCTGAAGTGTGGTTCTTCTAGTTTTATAAATTTTCTTTCTGAAGTGTGGTTCTTCTAGTTTTATAAATGTTCTTTCTTTCTGAAGTGTGGTTCTTCTAGTTTTATAAATGTTCTTTCTGAAGTGTGGTTCTTCTAGTTTTATAAATGTTCTTTCTGAAGTGTGGTTCTTCTAGTTTTATAAATGTTCTTTCTGAAGTGTGGTTCTTCTAGTTTTATAAATGTTCTTTCTGAAGTGTGGTTCTTCTAGTTTTATAAATGTTCTTTCTGAAGTGTGGTTCTTCTAGTTTTATAAATGTTCTTTCTGAAGTGTGGTTCTTCTAGTTTTATAAATGTTCTTTCTGAAGTGTGGTTCTTCTATTTTTTAAATCATCTCCCTCGCGCTGGCACTGGTCTGGTTCTTGTCATCAGTTCCACATTAGTGCCCTTGACATACCATTTCAAGACTTCTCTTCTAAGCAAGCACACATTTATGAATGTCTGTAGTTATTTGGTTGTTGTTTTTCTTGTTCTCCATGTTTCAGAGACATATGAGGGGCGTTCAGAAAGTAATGCACCACATCGTTTTTCTCAGGAACTGTTTATTCAAAAAGCATGACATTTATACACAATATACATGGATATGTCATGTAAACATCGGTATTTTTCAACATAATCCCCATCAACTTGTACGGCTTTATGCCAGCGCGAAACAAGTGCATGTATTCCTAGCCCGTACCAGATTTTGTCTTGATCATGTAGCCATTTCTTCGCTGCATGAATCACTCCTTCATCATCTTTAAACCTTGTCCCACGGAGTGCGTCTTTAAGTGAACCAAATAGATGAAAATCAGAGGGTGCCAAATCGGGACTATAGGGTGGATGGGGTAGTACAGTCCAACCCAATTTGGCGATTGCTTACCGTGTTGCCAGACTTGTGTGAGGGCACGCATTGTCGTGAAGGAGAAGCAGGTCTGCTGGATTCTTGTGCGGCCTTACTCTGCGAAAACGTTGATTGAGTTTTTTCAATGTCTTAATGTAAGCTTGCGAATTGATTGTCTCTCCTCTTGGCATAACGTCCACACGAATCACACCTTCAATGTCCCAAAAGACAGTGATCATGACCTTTCCAGCTGAAGGAATTGTCTTGAATTTCTTTCTTCTTGGTGATTGCGGATGATGCCACTCCATTGACTGTCTTTTTGTCTCAGGTTCAAAATGATGTGCCCAGGTTTCGTCACCTGTAACGATCTTAGCCAAAAAGTTCTCTCCATCAGCATTGAAACGCTCCAACAATTCAGAAGAAATTGCTTTCCTTTGCAATCGGTGGTCATTTGTGAGACTTCGAGGAACCCATTTTGCGCAAACCTTAGAAAATCCGAGAGTTTTTATAACTGCATTTGCACTACCAATGCTGACTGACAGCTGTAAGGCCAATTGTTGAGTAGTGATTCGCCTATCAGTAAGAATAATGCCCTGAGCGCATTTCAACATTTCTGCGTTGGTGGCTGTGGCAGGACGTCCACAGCGCGGCCGATCAAGCAGCTCCGTATCTCCAATTCCTGATTCTTTGATTCTCTGAACCCAGCGACAGACTGTACTCCTGTCGACTGCAAAACTTCTATACACATCACATAGACGCTTGTGAATATTCACAACAGTTTCCTTCTCTGCAACGAGAAATTATATCACAATTCGCTGTTTATAACGCAAGTTGCTAACACGCTCCATTTCAACGGTTTAGGGCAGTCGTATTATTTGGCCGGTTGCAATGCAATTCGGTGCACACAATTGGCACATGCCATATTTGAAGTGTGCAAAATTTCATGCTTCTATCTTCATTATTAGCTGAGAAGAACGATGTGGTGCATTACTTTCTGAACGCCCCTCGTACTTTGAATTGACTTAACATTTGAATTGGAGATTCTGATTTGTGTGTTGGACTTGATTTCTCTTGATCTCCATATGTTTCCCAATGCAGTGAAAGCTCCTCTAACTTTTTGTATTATTATTTTGATATCATTGTCTGTTCCTCCAGCAGTGTCTATAATACTGCCAAGGTATATGAAATTGTACATCTTGTAGTGGAGCTGCGGTAACGCAGTGATTATAGTGCACTGGCTTCCTAGCTCGGCGTTCCTGGTGCGATTCCTAGTTGAGGTGGGATTTCTTAGACCGCAAACGGTTCCGAGGTCGACCCATCCTAATGAGTTGGGTACCATAGCAACTCTGGGAAGGCTAAAGGCGGCCGGCGTGAGGCTGACCACATCACCTCTAGTGTGCCGGTATGGTTAAGAAAATATGGGCCTTACCACCATATTCTCAATACGCCTCAATGCGCATGTAATGGGATCCTTTAGCTTTAGATTACATCTTGTAGCAGTGTTTGTTCAAGTGTACTGCTCTTATCGTTTCCTGCATTTAATCTCATTATCTTTATCTTCTCCTTTTGTATTTTCAGACCCACTAGCTGTTGCCTCTGATCAAGTATTTTCAGTCTTGCACCTGACATCATGTAAATATAACAACGTTACACATGCAAACACCTCTAAAATAGTGAAAACATTATTTAATATAAAAATGTATTGAAAAACATTAGTAGGTAATTTATTTAAGTGCTTCTATAAAGCTGAATTATGATAGAAAAAAATATTACATAAAACCTATTTTTTGCACGAGTTTTTTTTTTTTCCTTTTCACACAGGTTCAATTCATTTCACGAGAAATATTAATCTTGCAAACCACGCACTTAAGAAGAAAAATTAAAATTTGTTAAAAAAAAAAAAAAGCTCAAAATGATGAGGTCAACCACTTCACTGTTTGTAGACAATTGTTTGGATGTAGACTTGGAGTGTTCTTACCATATAAGGAGTGTTATTGTCACATAACGCAATTGCATAATCATAGTAGATATTTCTTGATGAAAGTCAGTTTCTGTGTTAGTAAATAACCCACAGCCCCCCCCCCCCCCCCCCCTCAGCAGGTCCTCAACAAAAACGTGCGTCGCTCTTCTGTCCTGTGATATTCTTTCAAGGTCTGTCCATATCTTCTCTATCCCTTTTATGAATGTCTGAAGGTCTCTTTTGCACACGTTTTTTTTTCTTTCTATATTTCTCATACCCTGCGGATTGCAGAATAGGGACTATCCTGCATTACCATAAACTTGCTTTCGTAATGCGTGCCCCAACCAATGCTAGCATCTTCTACTCACCTCCCGCCCCACCGGGGCCTGTCTGGCCCTTTACATGTGTTTCACATTCGCAATCTTGTCATACCATTTTAATCATGTCATTCTGCACAAGCACAATCCATAAAAGCCTATCTTTCTATCTGTTATCGTTGCTGTTTTCTATGTTTCACAACCCTACAATAGGACTGATTTGAATTGAGGATTCCTGTTTTGGGCGTCTTCGGATCTCTATATATTTTCTGTGGTAGTAATTATAACCAGGCCATAAATCGAGGATTCCTCAGCAAGAGAGAGGTTGGTAAGAAAACGAAGATGGCAGTATACCGCTACACCTATGTCCCAGTCTTGACATATGGATGCGAGTCATGGGCAATGACTACAACCCACAAAAGCCAGATCCAAACCTCAGAAATGAGGTATCTGAGGAAGGTGGTTGAAGTAACAAGAAGAGACATGCTCCACAACCAGACGATACGTCTAGACCTAAAATCCCACCCCCTGCAGACCTAAGCAGAACAGTCCCAACTAAGATGGTTTGGCCATTTCTGCAGAATGGGAGAAGATCGGCTACCACGACAAGCATGGAAAACAAAGAGCCAGAGATTCAGACCCCCAGGACGACCCAGAGTCCGCTGGGAGGACAACATTAGACAATCTTTGAAGGACCGAGGACTAGAATGGAACCAGGCCAGGAGGAAGACAGCCGAGAGGATAGTCTGGCGCTCTCTCTTCCAAACCTCTACACCTCACGGTAGAAGGGGAACGACTAAGTAAGTAACTATAACAACAGTATTCCTTTTAGGTAAGAAAAGGAGCATTGCTAGGATGCCTCTTGTCAGCATTTCTCTTCTTATTGACTCTATACTTATTATACTATTACTTTATTATAGTACAACCTAGATTAGGGGTTCTTAAACTATGGTCCTTGGATCCGGGAGGGGGGGGGGGTGTCCATGAATGAGTTTTAAGACGTCTGTGTACATGGCCTAAAAATTAAAATGTAAAGTGGTTTATTATGTTTTTTATGTACATTTTTTCCATGTAGAGGTCTGTAGCCTTCATTGGACAATCAAAGAGATCAACAGCCTTCAATGGACTATTAAAGGGGTCCACAGCTATCATCGGACAATTAAACAGATCAACAGCTTTCATTGGACAATCATAGGGGTCCCCTCCTTAAATGAACAATCAAAGGGGTCTCCTCCTTTAATGGACAATCAAAGGGGTCTCCTCCTTTAATGGACAATCAAAGTGGTCGACAGCCTTCATCGAACAATCAAACAGATCAACAGCCTTCATTGGACAATCATTGGGGTTCCCTCCTTTAATGGACAGTCAAAGGAGTCCATAGCCTTCATCAGACGATCAAAGGGGTCCACAGCTTTCATCAGACATATCAATGGGATCCACAGCCTTCACTGGACAATCAAAGGGGTCCACGATCTTCATCAGACAATCAAAGGGGTCCACGATCTTCATCAGACAATCTATGGGGTCCACGATCTTCATCACACAATCAAAGGGGTCCACGATCTTCATCAGACAATCAAAGGGGTCTACGATCTTCATCAGACAATCAAAGGGGTCCACGATCTTCATCAGACAATCAAAGGGGTCCATGATCTTCATCAATCAAAGGGGTCCACAGCTTTCATCAGACAATCAAAGGGGTCCACAGCTTTTATCAGACAATCAAAGGGGTCCACAGCTTTCATCAGACAATCAAAGGGGTCCACAGCTTTCATCAGACAATCAAAGGGGTCTCCAGCCGTCATCAGACAATCAAAGGGTCCACAGCCGTCATCAGACAATCAAATGGGTCCACAGCCGTCATCAGACAATCAAACGGGTCCACAGCCGTCATCCGACAATCAAAGGGGTCCACAGCCGTCATCAGACAATCAAAGGGGTCTACAGCCTTCATCAGACAGTCAAAGAGGTCTACATCCGTCATCAATCAAAGGGGTACACAGCCTTCATCAAACAATCAAAGGGGTCCAAAGCTTTCATCAGACAATGAAAGGGGTCCACCGCTTTCATCAGACAATGAAAGGGGTCAACAGCCGTCATCAGACATACAAAGGGGTCCACAGCCGTCATCAGACAATCAAAGGGGTTCACAGCCGTCATCAGACAATCAAAGGGGTCCACAGTCTTCATCAGACAATCAAAGGGGTCCACAGCCGTCATCAGACAATCAAAGGGTCCACAGCCGTCATCAGACAATCAAAGGGGTCCACAGTCTTCATCAGACAATCAAAGGGGTCCACAGTCTTCATCAGACAATCAAAGAGGTCCACAGCCGTCATCAGACAATCAAAATGGTCCACAGCCGTCATCAGACAATCAAAGGGGTCCACAGTCTTCATCAGACAATCAAAGGGGTCCACATCTTTCATCAGACAATCAAAGGGGTCCACAGCTTCCTCAGACAACAAAAGGGTCCACAGCTTTCTCAGACAATCAGAGGGGTCCACAACTTTCATCAGACAATCAAAGGGGTCCACGATCTTCATCAGACAATCAAAGGGATCCATGATCTTCATCAATCAAAGGGGTCCACAGCTTTCATCAGACAATCAAAGGGGTCTAAAGCTTTCATCAGACAATCAAAGGGATCCACAGCCGTCATCAGACAGTCAAAGGGGTCCACAGCCGTCATCAGACAATCAAAGGGTCCACAGCCGTCATCAGACAATCAAAGGGTCCACAGCCGTCATCAGACAATCAAAGGGTCCACAGCCTTCATCAGACAGTCAAAGAGGTCTACATCCGTCATCAGACAATAAAGGGGTCCACAGCTTTCATCAGACAATCAAAGGGGTCCCCAGTCATCATCAGACACTCAAAGGGTCCACAGCCGTCATCAGACAATCAAAGGGGTCCACAGCCATCATCAGATAATCAAAGGGGTCGACAGCCGTCATTAGACAATCAAAGGCGTCCACGATCTTCATCAGACAATCAAAGGGGTCCACGATCTTCATCAGACAATCAAAGGGGTCCACGATCTTCATCAGACAATCAAAGGGGTCACAGTCTTCATCAGACAATCAAAGGGTCCATAGCTTCCTCAGACAATGAAAGGGGTCCACAGCTTTCATCAGACAATCAAAGGGGTCCACAGCTTTCATCAATCAAAGGGGTCCACAGCCGTCATCAGACAATCAAAGGGGTCAACAGCCGTCATCAGACAATCAAAGGGGTCCACAGCGGTCATCAGACAATCAAAGGGGTCCACAGCCTTCAGACACTTAAAGGGGTCCAAGGCCGTCATCAGACAATCAAAGGGGTCCACGATCTTCATCAAAGGGGTCCACAGACCTCATAGGACAATCAAAGGGGTTCACAGCCGTCATCAGACAATCAAAGGGGTCCACAGCCATCATCATACAATCAAAGGGTCCACAGCCGTCATAATACAATCAAAGGGGTCCACAGCCGTCATCAGACAATCAAAGGGGTCCACAGCCGTCATCAGACAATCAAAGGGGTCCCCAGCCGTCATCATACAATCAAAGAGGTCCACAGCCGTCATCATACAATCAAAGGGGTCCACAGTCTTCATCAGACAATCAAAGGGGTCCACAGCCGTCATCAGACAATCAAAGGGGTCCACAGCCGTCATCAGACAATCAAAGGGGTCCACAGCCGTCATCAGACAATCAAAGGGGTCCACAGCCGTCATCAGACAATCAAAGAGGTCCACAGCCTTCATCAGACAGTCAAAGAGGTCTACATCCGTCATCAGACAATCAAAGGGGTCCACAGCATTCATCAGACAATCAAAGGGGTCCACAGCTTTCATCAGACAATGAAAGGGGTCCACCGCTTTCATCAGACAATGAAAGGGGTCAACAGCCGTCATCAGACATACAACGGGGTCCACAGCCGTCATCAGACAATGAAAGGGGTTCACAGCCGTCATCAGACAATCAAAGGGTCCACAGCCGTCATCAGACAATCAAAGGGGTCCACAGTCTTCATCAGACAATCAAAGGGGTCCACAGCCGTCATCAGACAATCAAAGGGTCCACAGCCGTCATCAGACAATCAAAGGGTCCACAGCCGTCATCAGACAATCAAAGGGGTCCACAGTCTTCATCAGACAATCAAAGGGGTCCACAGTCTTCATCAGACAATCAAAGAGGTCCACAGCCGTCATCAGACAAAGTGGTCCACAGCCGTCATCAGACAATCAAAGGGGTCCACAGTCTTCATAAGACAATCAAAGGGGTCCACAGTCTTCATCAGACAATCAAAGGGGTCCACATCTTTCATCAGACAATCAAAGGGGTCCACAGCTTCCTCAGACAACAAAAGGGTCCACAGCTTTCTCAGACAATCAGAGGGGTCCACAACTTTCCTCAGACAATCAAAGGGGTCCACGATCTTCATCAGACAAAGGGATCCATGATCTTCATCAATCAAAGGGGTCCACAGCTTTCATCAGACAATCAAAGGGGTCCACAGCTTTCATCAGACAATCAAAGGGGTCCACAGCTTTCATCAGACAATCAAAGGGGTCCACAGACGTCATCAGACAATCAAAGGATCCACAGTTGTCATCAGACAATCAAAGGGGTCCACAGCCGTCATCAGACAGTCAAAGGGGTCCACAGCCGTCATCAGACAATCAAAGGGGTCCACAGCCGTCATCAGACAATCAAAGGGTCCACAGCCTTCATCAGACAGTCAAAGAGGTCTACATCCGTCATCAGACAATAAAGGGGTCCACAGCTTTCATCAGACAATCAAAGGGGTCCCCAGCCGTCATCAGACAATCAAAGGGTCCACAGCCGTCATCAGACAATCAAAGGGGTCCACAGCCGTCATTAGATAATCAAAGGCGTCCACGATCTTCATCAGACAATCAAAGGGGTCCACGATCTTCATCAGACAATCAAAGGGGTCCACGATCTTCATCAGACAATCAAAGGGGTCCACAGTCTTCATCAGACAATCAAAGGGTCCATAGCTTCCTCAGACAATGAAAGGGGTCCACAGCTTTCATCAGACAATCAAAGGGGTCCACAGCTTTCATCAATCAAAGGGGTCCACAGCCGTCATCAGACAATCAAAGGGGTCAACAGCCGTCATCAGACAATCAAAGGGGTCCACAGCGGTCATCAGACAATCAAAGGGGTCCACAGCCTTCAGACACTTAAAGGGGTCCAATGCCGTCATCAGACAATCAAAGGGGTCCACGATCTTCATCAAAGGGGTCCACAGCCCTCATCGGACAATCAAAGGGGTTCACAGCCGTCATCAGACAGTCAAAGGGGTCCACAGCCATCATCATACAATCAAAGGGGTCCACAGCCGTCATCAGACAATCAAAGGGGTCCACAGCCGTCATCAGACAATCAAAGGGGTCCCCAGCCGTCATCATACAATCAAAGAGGTCCACAGCCGTCATCATACAATCAAAGGGGTCCACAGTCTTCATCAGACAATCAAATAGGTCCACAGCCGTCACCAGACAATCAAAGGGGTCCACAGCCGTCATCAGACAATCAAAGGGGTCCACAGCCGTCATCAGACAATCAAAGGGGTCCACAGCCGTCATCAGACAATCAAAGGGGTCCACAGCCTTCATCAGACAGTCAAAGAGGTCTACATCCGTCATCAGACAATCAAAGGGGTCCACAGCCTTCATTAGACAATCAAAGGGGTCCACAGCCATCATCAGACAATGAAAGGGGTCCACCGCTTTCATCAGACAATGAAAGGGGTCAACAGCCGTCATCAGACATACAAAGGGGTCCACAGCCGTCATCAGACAATCAACGGGTCCACAGCCGTCATCAGACAATCAAAGGGTCCACAGCCGTCATCAGACAATCAAAGGGTCCACAGTCTTCATCAGACAATCAAAGGGGTCCACAGTCTTCATCAGACAATCAAAGGGGTCCCCAGCCGTCATCATACAATCAAAGAGGTCCACAGCCGTCATCATACAATCAAAGGGGTCCACAGTCTTCATCAGACAATCAAAGGGGTCCACAGCCGTCACCAGACAATCAAAGGAGTCCACAGCCGTCATCAGACAATCAAAGGGGTCCACAGCCGTCATCAGACAATCAAAGGGGTCCACAGCCGTCATCAGACAATCAAAGGGGTCCACAGCCTTCATCAGACAGTCAAAGAGGTCTACATCCGTCATCAGACAATCAAAGGGGTCCACAGCCTTCATCAGACAATCAAAGGGGTCCACAGCCGTCATCAGACAATCAAAGGGTCCACAGCCGTCATCAGACAATCAAAGGGTCCACAGTCTTCATCAGACAATCAAAGGGGTCCACAGCCGTCATCAGACAATCAAAGGGTCCACAGCCGTCATCAGACAATCAAAGGGTCCACAGTCTTCATCAGACAATCAAAGGGGTCCACAGTCTTCATCAGACAATCAAAGAGGTCCACAGCCGTCATCAGACAATCAAAGGGGTCCACAGTCTTCATAGTACAATCAAAGGGGTCCACAGTCTTCATCAGACAATCAAAGGAATCCACATCTTTCATCAGACAATCAAAGGGGTCCACAGCTTCCTCAGACAACAAAAGGGTCTACAGCTTTCTCAGACAATCAGAGGGGTCCACACCTTTCATCAGACAATCAAAGGGGTCCACGATCTTCATCAGACAATCAAAGGGATCCATGATCTTCATCAATCAAAGGGGTCCACAGCTTTCATCAGACAATCAAAGGGGTCCACAGCTTTCATCAGACAATCAAAGGGGTCCACAGCTTTCATCAGACAATCAAAGGGGTCCACAGCCGTCATCAGACAATCAAAGGGTCCACAGTTGTCATCAGACAATCAAAGGGGTAAACAGCCGTCATCAGACAGTCAAAGGGGTCCACAGCCGTCATCAGACAATCAAAGGGGTCCACAGCCGTCATCAGACAATCAAAGGGTCCATAGCCTTCATCAGACAGTCAAAGAGGTCTACATCCGTCATCAGACAATAAAGGGGTCCACAGCTTTCATCAGACAATCAAAGGGGTCCCCAGCCGTCATCAGACAATCAAAGGGTCCACAGCCGTCATCAGACAATCAAAGGGGTCCACAGCCATCTTCAGACAATCAAAGGGGTCCACCGCCGTCATTAGACAATCAAAGGCGTCCACGATCTTCATCAGACAATCAAAGGGGTCCACGATCTTCATCAGACAATCAAAGGGGTCCACGATCTTCATCAGACAATCAAAGGGGTCCACAGTCTTCACCAGACAATCAAAGGGTCCATAGCTTCCTCAGACAATGAAAGGGGTCCACAGCTTTCATCAGACAATCAAAGGGGTCCACAGATTTCATCAATCAAAGGGGTCCACAGCCGTCATCAGACAATCAAAGGGGTCAACAGCCGTCATCAGACAATCAAAGGGGTCCACAGCGGTCATCAGACAATCAAAGGGGTCCACAGCCTTCAGACACTTAAAGGGGTCCAAGGCCGTCATCAGACAAAGGGGTCCACGATCTTCATCAAAGGGGTCCACAGCCCTCATCGGACAATCAAAGGGGTTCACAGCCGTCATCAGACAATCAAAGGGGTCCACAGCCATCATCATACAATCAAAGGGTCCACAGCCGTCATCATACAATCAAAGGGGTCCACAGCCGTCATCAGACAATCAAAGGGGTCCACAGCCGTCATCAGACAATCAAAGGGGTCCCCAGCCGTCATCATACAATCAAAGAGGTCCACAGCCGTCATCATACAATCAAAGGGGTCCACAGTCTTCATCAGACAATCAAAGGGGTCCACAGCCGTCATCAGACAATCAAAGGGGTCCTCAGCCGTCATCAGACAATCAAAGGGGTCCACAGCCGTCATCAGACAATCAAAGGGGTCCACAGCCGTCATCAGACAATCAAAGGGGTCCAGAGACTTCATCGGACAACCAAAGGGGAGTAGCAGTATACAATGGCGGACTTGGTTAGGATTCTGCAGGAGTGCTGCAGGAGCGCCTGCAGGAAGATGACTTTTATATAGCAAAAATTCTGCAGGAGCGCTGCAGGGGCAAGATGGCGGACTTGAGATAACAAGGGGGAGATAAGTAGGTTGTTGTATTGCATGACTTTTTATATAAGGAAAAATGTGGCAAGATGGCGGATTTGAGATAACAAGAAGAGGGGAGATAACAAGATGGCGGGATGACTTTTATATAAGGAATTGAGGAGGAGGAGAGGCGGAGGTGCATGACTTTTTATATAAGGAAATACTCATTGTGCAGGTGGAGCATCAGGTGTTGGTACATGACTTTTTATATAAAGGATTGAGGTGGAGCATCAGGTGTTGGTGCATGACTTTTTATATAAGGAAATACGCATTGCGCAGGTGGAGCATCAGGCGGAGGGTGATGACTTTTTATATAAGGGATTGAGGTGGAGCATCAGGCGGCGGGTGATGACATTTTATTTAAGGGATTGAGGTGGAGCAGCAGGTGTTGGTGCATGACTTTTTATATAAGGAATTGAGGAGGAGGAGAGGAGGAGGTACATGACTTTTTATATATAAGGAAAATGTGCAGGTGGAGCATCAGGCGTTGGTGATGACTTTTTATATAAGGAAATACTCATTGCGCAGGTGGAGCAGCAGGCATTGGTGCATGACTTTTTATATAAGGAAATACTCATTGCGCAGGTGGAGCAGCAGGCGTTGGTACATGACTTTTTTATATAAGGAAATACTCAGTGTGCAGGTGGAGCATCAGGCGGAAGGTGATGACATTTTATATAAGGGATTGAGGTGGAGCAGCAGGTATTGGTGCATGACTTCTTATATAACGAATTGAGGAGGAGGAGAGGAGGAGGCGCATGACTTTTTATATAAGGAAATAATCAGTGTGCAGGTGGAGCATCAGGCGTTGGTACATAACTTTTTATATAAGGAAAATGTGCAGGTGAAGCATCAGGCGGGGGGTGATGACTTTTTATATAAGGAAATACTCATTGTGCAGGTGGAGCATCAGGCGGGGGGTGATGACTTTTTATATAAGGAAAATGTGCAGGTGGAGCATCAGGCGGATGCGTATGACTTTTTATAAAACATGGTGGACTTGAGATAACAAGAAGAGGTGATATGGCGCAAGATGGTGGGATGACTTTTTTATATAAGGAATTGAGGAGGAGGGTAGGAGTAGGTAAATGACTTTTTATATAGTAATATATTAGTGTTTTTTTACGTAACAAGAAGACGTTATTTATAGACATATATTAACTCTGCAGGAGTGATGCAGGGGCAAGATGGCAGGATGACTTTTTATATAAGGAATTGAGGAGGAGGGTAGGAGGAGGCGGATGACTTTTTATATAGTAATATATTAGTGTTTATTTTTAGATAACAAGAAGGCGTTATTTATAGATATATATTAAGTCTGCAGGAGTGATGCAGGGGCAAGATGGCAGGATGACTTTTTATATAAGGAATTGAGGAGGAGGGTAGGAGTAGGTAAATGACTTTTTATATAGTAATATATTAGTGTTTATTTTTAGATAACAAGAAGGCGTTATTTATAGACATATATTAAGTCTGCAGGAGTGATGCAGGGGCAAGATGGCAGGGTGACGTTTTATATAAGGGAAATATGGTGGCGCTTTGTGATGGCGCGTGACTTTTATATAGCACTATATTAGTTCGCTAATAGTGTGTTGTGGTCGAGTGGAGGTTTTTTTTGTGGTGGGGGTGACGTTGAAATTTCAGGAGGTGAACAAGAGGGCGGGGTGATTTTTATATAAGGAAAATGTGGTGGAGCGCCAGCGGAGCTCAGACCCAAGATGGTGGGGTGACTTTTTTATATAGTAATATATTAGTGTTTATTTTTAGGTAACAAGAAGACGTTATTTATAGACTTGAGAATTTTAGATGTTGAGGGGAGATGTGGTGACGTTGTCAGGATGCATCTGTGTACATTTTTGGGGTGTAGCAGGCGAGTGGACCAACATTGAGAGGTGGGAGTGAAGAGACGTCGGTGACGAGGTACGGGTGTAATATAGCAGGTGGGGTTAGGTTAGGGCGGATTTTTGTGTGTTGTGGAATTGTTTTGTTATGTGTGTTGGTGTGTTTGTTTATACAGTCTACAACCGCGTACCTTTTATATAACGAAAATGTGTTGGACGAACGTGGAGGAGGAGAAGTCTTGGTATATAGTAATATATAAGTTCATTAAGGGCGGGCGTGTTGTGTGATGCTTATTTCACAAACAGTTATACGTACATATTACAGATAGGTAGCCAATATTACAACAGTTAGACGCTATTTAGTTAAACATATATAGAAATATAAAAGAGAAAACACTAGATACATTTTATATATTTATTGACAAAGTTAGTTGATCTATGGGTGACGTATAACCGCACTTCTTTTTCGTATACCACTAGGAGCCCTCAGAACACAGGCGGTTCGGATTACTTGACGAGTCTGTCACGTCTTTTTCGTGTAACCATCTTCAACAAGGTGAGTGTCTGTCGTTATCACGCCATTGTCTATGAAGGAAAAAAAAACAGGCTTGGGGTGGGTTAACCAGGGTCTGACTAAGCGCGTAATTAATCGTGAGAGGTGTGTTGTATTATGTGTTGTATGGTTTCTTGGTTGTTGTACAGAGTGGAAGATCTTGTCGGCCAGGTAGTTTATGTGTTGGTGCATATGTGTTGTATTATGTGTTGTATGGTTTCTTGGTTGTTGTACAGAGTGGAAGATCTTGTCGGCCAGGTAGTTTATGTGTTGGTGCATATACCTGTAGGTATCTGTGTGTTTGTCTGTAGGTAGTTGTATACAGAGAGTTTAGATGTTGAGCATCACCATATGTCACTTTAGCTTTCTTGGTTAACATAGATTGTACAGGGTTAAATATTGTAGAAAAGTTGTGCCCCGGCTGATCGTGTACAGAATACTTTATTATAGAACAACGTGTCTCAAACGGTTTAGCCTAAGAACCCCATGAGGTCTTACAAATTATTGAGGTCCCAGAGATCTTTTGTAGATAAGAGTTGTACCGCGAGGATATGACAATATCAAAGAAGGTGTTCGATTATAAGGAACATAGTGTTCACCTCGCTGACCCCCAAATAGGCTTTCCGCGCACCATATTTTGAGAATCACCGTTCGTATGTCTTTATTTATTCAGTCACCGCCTTCCACGCGAACTCAACTTAGAACACGGGGATAATCGATAAGAAATTTCATTACAGGCCATGTTTAATCAGACCGAGATGTGTTTGCTTAAACGATCCCTTGTCGAAAATATGACTTATTTTAAACAGCTGTTACCCGCATGTCTTTGTCACAAGGTTCACTTATCGAGAAGAGGAAGCATATTTCTCATTGCGGTCAGTGTATTTTTTTTTCCGGAGTATTTTCAGTTGTCTTCAACGTACTTTCAGTTGTCATACATGTACTTTTAATTGTTTTCATTGTAATTTCAGTTGTCTTCCTTGTACTTTTAATTGGCTTCATCGTACTTTCAGTTGTCGCTTACGTACCTTAATTTGTCTTCAGTGCCCTTTCTGATGTCTCGAACGCACTTATGTCTTGAACATATTTGCAGTTGTTTTCATCGTACTTTCAGATGTCTGCCGTACTTTCTATTGCAAACTGGAGTCTAAATAATCTTTTTACTCAATTTTTAGTTTTAGTTATTGATTTGTAATGAAAACACACTCGCAGATAATACACTTGTGGGGCTGTCGAATCGTGGGGTGTGTTTGGGTATGGGTTTTTGTGTGCCGGTATTTTAATTGTTGTATATACAATATGTATAGATCGGCGTGAAGTGTTAGAGACCTGTACTAGTTCTACCATCGAACTTGCGTCCTGGTAGTGTGTGTTGTTTATTTTACATATAGACAGGTATACATGTACACGATGTTACAGCAGTTATACGCTAAATAGTCATATATACATAGGTGAATAATAGGAAGACTTTGAGATTTTTAGATAACAAGAAGACGATAATAGGGAGACGATATATTTAGACTTTGCGATAATAGGAAGACGATGTATTTAGATATATTTAGTTATACATATATTTAGACTGATTTTGTAAATGTATGTTACAACAGGTAAAGGATAAACACTAATATATTACTATATAAAAAGTCATCCGCCTCCTCCTACCCTCCTCCTCAATTCCTTATATAAAAAGTCATCCTGCCATCTTGCCCCTGCATCACTCCTGCAGAGTTAATATATGTCTATAAATAACGTCTTCTTGTTACGTAAAAAAAACACTAATATATTACTATATAAAAAGTCATTTACCTACTCCTACCCTCCTCCTCAATTCCTTATATAAAAAAGTCATCCCACCATCTTGCGCCATATAACCTCTTCTTGTTATCTCAAGTCCGCCATGTTTTATAAAAAGTCATACGCATCCGCCTGATGCTCCACCTGCACATTTTCCTTATATAAAAAGTCATCACCCCCCGCCTGATGCTCCACCTGCACAATGAGTATTTCCTTATATAAAAAGTCATCACCCCCCGCCTGATGCTTCACCTGCACATTTTCCTTATATAAAAAGTTATGTACCAACGCCTGATGCTCCACCTGCACACTGATTATTTCCTTATATAAAAAGTCATGCGCCTCCTCCTCTCCTCCTCCTCAATTCCTTATATAAAAAGTCATCACCCCCCGCCTGATGCTCCACCTGCACACTGAGTATTTCCTTATATAAAAAAGTCATGTACCAACGCCTGCTGCTCCACCTGCGCAATGAGTATTTCCTTATATAAAAAGTCATGCACCAATGCCTGCTGCTCCACCTGCGCAATGAGTATTTCCTTATATAAAAAGTCATCACCAACGCCTGATGCTCCACCTGCACATTTTCCTTATATATAAAAAGTCATGTACCTCCTCCTCTCCTCCTCCTCAATTCCTTATATAAAAAGTCATGCACCAACACCTGCTGCTCCACCTCAATCCCTTATATAAAATGTCATCACCCGCCGCCTGATGCTCCACCTCAATCCCTTATATAAAAAGTCATCACCCTCCGCCTGATGCTCCACCTGTGCAATGCGTATTTCCTTATATAAAAAGTCATGCACCAACACCTGATGCTCCACCTCAATCCTTTATATAAAAAGTCATGTACCAACACCTGATGCTCCACCTGCACAATGAGTATTTCCTTATATAAAAAGTCATGCACCTCCGCCTCTCCTCCTCCTCAATTCCTTATATAAAAAGTCATGCGCCTCCTCCTCTCCTCCTCCTCAATTTCTTATATAAAAGTCATCCTGCCATCTTGTTATCTCCCCTCTTCTTGTTATCTCAAATCCGCCATCTTGCCACATTTTTCCTTATATAAAAAGTCATGCAATACAACAACCTACTTATCTCCCCCTTGTTATCTCAAGTCCGCCATCTTGCCCCTGCAGCGCTCCTGCAGAATTTTTGCTATATAAAAGTCATGCTCCCGCAGGCGCTCCTGCAGCGCTCCTGCAGAATCCTAACCAAGTCCGCCATTGTATACTACTAAGGGGGCCATAACACAAAAAGGGTTAAGAAACCCTGACCTAGATAATCCAAACTAATTGAGACCTAGGGTAGTTTGGAGTTCTGATTTATTCAAATTTTCAAACTTACAACAAAATACTGTTCTGGAGACTTAAAA
Organism: Oreohelix idahoensis; assembly: GCA_024509875.1. NCBI lineage: Eukaryota > Metazoa > Mollusca > Gastropoda > Stylommatophora > Oreohelicidae > Oreohelix > Oreohelix idahoensis. The sequence continues at coordinate 119,604 of JAMPIV010003159.1, forward strand.
AAATTGTCTAGTAATAAAAAAAACTAAATTAATGTAACCGCATATTTTTAGCAGTAACCTCTTCTGTATTGGTTCCAACTTGACTGTAAACCACCAACTGATACCAACTAGATGTTACATACTGATAGTTATATAAACGTCAATGTTATTAAGGCCTTTGAAACCACCGCTGATAACGGCGCTAAGTCTAAATGTTATATAATCTGTTTACACCCACTGTTGCGAGTGTAGTGGTTTGGTCTATCTCATCGCCACGCAGGCTAATTCAATATATGTGTGCTGCTGTCCTGTCACTGTGTCTGGAATGTTGACCTGGGCGTGTGTTGATATGTTCGCACACCACAGTACGTACATAAGAGTACATGCAGGAGTCAAAAAGGGTTGCAAACGTCTAGAACAGTTCGATACTGTTTATTCCGTACAACACAGACACGATGACATAAATGACACACATTCGACAGCAAAACACGAATCATATAATTTCCACATTGCATTAAATATATATAATACGGCCTGTCCACATCCTGGCCTAAACAGTACTTTAACACTCACTAAAGCCTGCATCACCCGGCAGCTTCATTAATCTTCACAATATGGCCTACAAAAGTACCTTAATACACAGCGAAGCCTGCATCACCCGGCAGCTTCATTAATCTTCACAATATGGCCTACAAAAGTACTTTAATACACAGCGAAGCCTGCATCACCCGGCAGCTTCATTAATCTTCACAATATGGCCTACAAAAGTACTTTAATACACAGCGAAGCCTGCATCACCCGGCAGCTTCATTAATCTTCATATTATGGCCTACAAAAGTACTTCAATACATAGCAAAGCCTGCATCACCCGGCAGCTATAATAATCGTCATACGGCCTAAACAAATCTTCACTGCAGTGTATCACATAGGCTGTACACACATTGAAATATATAAGTCGACATTTTCTCAAATCCTACGTAGGTATACATTATCCAAAAAACCACTGGGACTCGACCTACACGGTCCACGCCCAAAAACACAACTCTTTAATCACACACTAGTCCCGCCAAAAAAAACGTCACGAGATTCGGCTGTCTTGAACACCGCTCTCGATAACACATGCAGACTAGCTGCGGGCTATTCACATGACTCAAAACAGTACAGAATAAATACATTAAACAGCGTTCACACGCTTATCTGTACTCTGTCACCCGAAAAATAGGAAAAGATAAATCTATCCTAAAGTCAAACAAGTATCCGCTTAATCAAGCGTTGCAACTCGAAATTTAATTTGTTCAAAACATTCTAAAGATTACTTCCCCTTCCATAAGTTCCACTTGCAACAATTATACTTAAACATTTTTATTCATAGATAAACAGAACAATTGAAACTGTCAACCACAATTATGCAGATGTATAAAATTAACCCAAATAAAAATCAACAAAATGGCATAAAAATCAAATCATTTTAAAAGAAAGCGAGAAATATTTTAATACATGTTTCATTGATATTCGGAATAAAATCATTATTGTAAACCATTCGGTAAACACTTGTGAGATTATTCACACATATTTGTTGTTGCGCATTATAACTAAGAGGGAGGTAAGAACCATTTTTAAAACAACTGGGTTTTCTTTGATTTTCCTGTCAACAACAATGGCAAAGCATTATTCTAAAACTGTTAACTCACTTTGTACCTGGGAGCAGCTGCTTTTACAGTGAGATGCAAGAGATTTTCAAGGCAATGGCTTCCTGTTTATTCCAGTCGCACAAATTTGCATGCATCAGCTTTGGAATTCAAATGTCAACTCAGTCCTAATGTATGGCTCTAAAACATGGAGAACAACAAACAGAACAACCAAAACCAAAAAAGTTACAGACTTTCATAAATGGGTGCATGCGTAGAACAGAAGGATTGAAGTGATATGACAAGATCACTAATGTCGAACTGATGTCAAGAACCAGACAAATGCCAGTGGAACAAGAGATGACAAGAACCAGACAAATGCCAGTGGAACAAGAGATGACAAGAACCAGACAAATGCCAGTGGAACAAGAGATGACAAGAACCAGACAAATGCCAGTGGAACAAGAGATGACAAGAACCAGACAAATGCCAGTGGAACAAGAGATGACAAGAACCAGACAAATGCCAGTGGAACAAGAGATGACAAGAACCAGACAAATGCCAGTGGAACAAGAGATGGGAAGGAGACGTTGGAGATGGATAGGACGCACATGAAGGAAACCTGTTGACAGCATTACTAGGCAGCCATTGTTCTGGAATTCCCGGAGTAAGAGAGGTGGGAGAACAAGGAACACAAAGAGAAGAAAACTGGAGATAGGCATAAAGAAAACATGGAAAGATCTTGAGCAGATGGCACGAGACAGGATGACTTGGCATAAGTTTGCTGAAGACCTTTGATCCGTGGGGAGCTGAAAGGTGATGATGAAGATCTTTGGAATAACCTTTTGTGACGGGGCCATAATAACGCCCCAAAATATTCATGTGTTTTCGCTTCAAGAGCACCTGTCGCCATGTTTGAGTTACTTCTTTCGTGACCCAATTCCTACGCACGCACTACGACGTGCGTGATGTGGTCAGGCCGCCTAAATATAAAGAGAGCGGTGGGCAAGTGAAAGAGATTTTACACCAACAATTATTTCTACCTACCTTTTCTCAGCGTTGGTGTATCTGGCGAGTCCTTCTTAGGGCAAGTCCTTTTCAGGGCTTCATGCTAGCAGACGGATAATGTTAGTCCTTTTCAGGACATAGTATCTATCAACGCTGGACAGGCTAGCAATCCTGTTAGATTGCCTAAGAGTTCACATACAACCGGTGTTTCGCTGAACACTGAGGTAGTACGGGCAGCGTTGCAGTAGCTGGTGAGTCCTTTTTAGGGCAAGTCCTTTTCAGGGCTTTATGCTAGCAGGTGGATAATGTTAGACCTTTTCAGGACTTAGTATCTATCAACGCTGACCGGGCTAGCAGTGCTTTTCAGGACTTCATGCTAGCTGATAGAAGCTAGTAGCCCTTTTCAGGGCTTAGAGTTTATCAACACATCGCTTCAGTTAACAGACTGACTGGCAAACTGCGCTCTGATATAACCAATTACGTTGAAAGGAATGCGCCTCGCCACAAGAAGGCAAAACCCTCAAAGTTGTTGTTTTTGCAAAGATGCGGTTCATATGATGAAATTTCTAGACTCATCAGTCATCAGATACGACACGCTGGTTGCCAGTCGCACCAGTCGTCATATACGACATGCTTCACAAGGCAGGAACGAATATTGACGTGGATCAGTGGCAAGGTTGTAGTTTATTCTCATTAAGGAGAGTATTGGTTGTACATAGTGTTTAATTCTGTTTGATGCCCATTTTATCATAATTTAATTATTGTTATGTGTAGGATAGTGTATGGGAGCACGTGGGTCCATTTGGGGATAAATTATGTCTCTTCTCGCTCCTTATGGAGCATGGGGCCACCAATGTGGCTGGCCCCTTCACAAATCACCACACAAAACAAAATTCCCCTGTCAATGTGAATCTTTCTACTATGGTATGATATAAAGTTTGGTATCCAGCCTGTCCTGGCTTTAAAATCTGAAGGACTGCCTAACTGTTTGTTAAAATCCAGTGCTTTTTCGCGCAACAAAGATCCAGATATGGGTTCTCCTAAACTTCGTTTCTGTGTGAACCACAAATAAAAAATTTTTGAGGGATGTCATTAGCTGTTTTCAGTTATAAATATTTTTTTACACCTATATGAATCTAGTATCAAAGTAAATTTTAAAATTGTATTCCAAATGTCAAATAAATACCAATTGAATACATTAACACACACAGTGATTCAGTCAAATTCATCTTCAAAGACTTAAGGACATTTTGGCTAACAAACATCAAAGCTAGCCAGTGGCAATGACGTTTTACCTATGCTTATTTGTTGATATGAGTATATGAGGAGAACTGCCGTAAGACGGGGGTAAAATGGAAAAAACAAACAAAAACTTACTTACTTAGTCGTTCCCCTTCTACCGTGAGGTGTAGAGGTTTGGAAGAGAGAGAGCGCCAGACTATCCTATCAGCTGTCTTCCTCCTGGCCTGGTTCCATTCTAGTCCTCGGTCCTTCAAAGATTGTCTAATGTTGTCCTCCCAGCGGACTCTGGGTCGTCCTGTGGGTCTGGATCCCTAGCTCTTTGTTTCCCATGCTTGTCGTGGTAGCCGATCTTCTCCCATTCTGCAGAAATGGCCAAACCATCTTAGTTGGGACTGTTCTACTTGGGTCTGCAGGGGGTGAGATTTTAGGCCTTGACGTATCCGTCTGGTTGTGGACCATGTCTCTTCTTGTTACTTTAACCACCTTCCTCAGATATCTCATTTCTGAGGTTTGGATCCGGCTTTTGTGGGTTGTAGTCATTGCCCATGATTCGCATCCATATGTCAAGACTGGGACATAGGTGGAGCGGTATACAGCCATCTTCGTTTTCTTACCAACCTCTCTCTTGCTGAGGAATCCTCGATTTATGGCCTGAAAAAGTCTCCCAGCTGCTGCTTTTCGAGTGGCCAACTCTTCTTTGATGCCTTCCTTTCGGTCTATAAGCCAAACAAAACCACAAATAGTAATATGTCTTACTAAGACTTCCGGTTTCCGGTTCAGTAGCAGACATTTTTGCTCCAACATGTGACACACATCAGGGAGTATTTTTCTCTTATTTCTATAGTTTCATGTTCTCCACTTTCCAACGTAATAAAAACAGATTTTTTAGAAGATGCACTTTCTCCCTTTGAAAGTTTGCTTAAAATCTCAAATCTTCGATTGAACTGTTAAAAATTTCTGCTTTCTTTTAGAAGACGAAGAAGACGTCATAAATACAGAATGGCAAAAAACACTGTAGAGACAAAACAATCAAACTTGGCTCATTCGGATTATTGACATTTTGGATCACTGATGTTCAAATTATCGTGGCTGTACTGAATCATCTATTAATTTGAGTTCTTGTTAAATACTGTCTCAATACAGGGTGAGACTTTCTATTTTTAAATTTTATATCCCCACTTGTATGCACTGGATAGACATGAAACAAATATCAAAATTATAACTGTTATTTGACAAATAAGTTTATGTTTTTTTATGCCCCAAAATAAAATAAATGAAAATTAAATCTAATATGGCAAATAAACTGACATTACAAGAGAGTGCAAACATTTCCGTCTGCTATAAAAACATATGACGAACAAACTGGTTCTCATGATAAGCTGTAATGTCAATGTAACATAGTACTTTATGTAATAAAATGTTTTTTTTTTTTAAAAACATGAGTCTGCAGGGACTGAGTCAGGGCCTCAAAACCCAGCCCCCGCAGACCTGAGTAGAACAGTCCCAATTACGATGGTTTGGCCATATGTACAGAATGGGAGAAGATCGGCTATCACGACAAATTTGGGAAGCTAAGAGCTAGGGATCCAGACCTCCAGGATGACCCAGAGTTCGCTGGAAGGACAACATTAGACTATCCCTGAAGGATCAATGACTAGATTGGACCCAGGTCAGGAGAACCCAGGCCAGGAGAAAGACAGCCGATAGGTCAGAATGGCGCTCTCTCTGTCAAATTTCTACACCCCAGGGTTGAAGATAATGGCTAAGTAAGTAAGTAAGTGGGGAGGAGGGAGGAAAGGATCCTGTTGCAGGCTGAATTACCTCACTCCTAGCCCGATGGAATTAATTGTGAGAAGTCTAGTACAAACAAGCCGGATTTTGGTTGTCCCGCTGGGTTAATTGATTTAAAAATATAAATCTATTGTTTGCTCGTATGTACGAGAATAGAGCGTGTTAATCGCTGCTAACATCTCACGGCGAGTCCCGTGTGAGATGAATTTGTTTAAGATTTTGTGAGGTGAGCGATAGTCGCCCAGCTTGCCCGGGTCAGGTGATTTGACTGAGGTGTGCTGGGTAAGGAGATTTTGAGTGGCAGAGAGTCCCCAGCGTGTGTACGGGGAAGTATGTAGTGGCCAAGTTTTTTTCGGAGTGTACCTGGGAATATGTTGGTACCAGAATTACTGATGGATATTTATGTGTGAATCCATTAGAGTAATATGTGATTTATCTGCAGATATATATATAGATGGAGAGTATATTATTTCAAGAGATGCTCTATAGGCCTTGGTGGTGTTTTGAGGCCCTACATGTATTATTATTACTGATAGAATCCATGGACATATTTTGCATTCTTACACTGCTATGACAGCAGGTGTTTTGAGGCCATACATATATCAGTATTAGAAGAATCCGTGGACATTTTGCATTCTTACACTGCTATGACAGCAGGTGTTTTGAGGCCATACATGTATCAGTATTAGAAGGATCCGTGGACATTCTGCATTCTTACACTGCTATGACAGCAGGTGTTTTTGAGGCCATACGTAGCACTGTGATCTTTACAGGCTACAGAAAATGAGAGCGCTAAGGATTCCATATATATTACTACTGAGTGGATCCAGGAACATATATTGGTAGCGCTGCGGTGTTGGTAGCCTACAGGATGAGATAGCGCTGATAGGATCCATGAATATCTTAAAGTTCTTGACGATACGTCGAGGCCGGGAGGAGTACAGGCCTTTAGTTCGTATGCAGGGTGAACATTGAGAACTTACCTGTGTTATTTGTTAGTTCATATGCAGGGTGAACATTGAGAACTTGCCGGTATTATTTCATCTATTGTAACTGTATTTTGTCGATGTTATGGTGATCGTATCGTGGCGTGATTAAATTGTCTAAGAAAACGTCACCAGCTTTTCCACGATCCATGACTCTTATGTGTATGTGCTGTTTGGACATTACACACAACATTTATCAATAGGATGTAACACACACTATGGACGTATCAGTGGTAAACAACAACATTTCAGGGTGGTATCAGTGGTGGCCAGTTCTAGTTGGATCTTATACCCATGACGGTGTACTCTCCATAGAAAAAAAAGCGAGTTGCGTGATACTGTGGTTTCCGGTGCGCCTTCTGGCCCAGTATCTATGACTTTAGCACCTGTTCAACGGGAGAGTGGGCTCATCCCTAATCTGTTTATGTTCCCAGTAGTAGACTATTCGCAAGCAGCCTGGGGGTGTCACTGCTCTGCGCGGACCTTTTTTACCGAGGCGGCGTCCGAGCTCGTATGGTGAAAATATGGTTGCGTTATCTTCAAAATAGCCCTGTCTTTCCCGTGGCTTTTCTGCCATCCTGCAACTTTGAGTTAGGGAGTTCTGAGCTCCAGTCTCTTTCCCAGGCATTTTATCCTGGCCTGGCACGCATACAGAGGACCCCACTTCTGATTCTAAGTTAGCAGTTGGGGATAGGTGGGGTAGCACACTGTGCATTCCCCGTCATCCAGGGGGCTCTCCAACTATGCAGAGCTTGCACAATGCTGTGCTCTGGTTCTGGGCTCTCCCAAGGAATCCTCACGTCCTGCACAGAGCCACTTCCAGATACCCACCACCTGCCAACCCTCCATTGTAGAAATCTCCTGCATGCGGCCATCCAGTCAAGAGCCAGTATTAAGTCTGGTGCCCAAGTGATCCCCCCAAGCTCAGTGTGCAATGCTGGGTTCTCATCATGCTGCAACACAGGGGGGATTGTGATGCTCAGCCATCTCTCTCAACTCTGCACCGATAAGTGACATCGGGGACTTAACTGTGCCTCAGTACTGGGAGGCCCCGTTTCCGGGTACACCACACACAGCCAATAGAGGCAACGGTCGCCGTGGGCGTGTCTTCAGTGGGGAAGTTGTGGAGTCTTCCTGTCCATGTTCTTGCACATCCTAACACTGCCCGCAAGACATCGGAGGTTTGGAGAGTGGCCTTCTCTGCTTTTTTGAGCCGGGGTGGGCTCCCCGGGAAAGTCTCGATAGGGATCGGGACGTGTCCACGCACCAGTGGGCCCAGCATCGGCCGCATCTGATGGAGGACTTGCTCTGCCAGGTTTGATGTGGATTTCCTACCACCCCGGGTAGAAGCCAGAAGTGTACTGTGCCAGCTCTGGGGGAGGTAAAGGGGGTGTTTCTGCGTCTCCTTGTGATACGTAGCCAAGGTAGGGCTCACAGTGCTCTTTCCCCGCCACCAAATTGCCTGCTGGTTACGCCGAGTTCTCCGAGGCTCTAGGCATGTGACCAAGAGTTGAAGGCAATAGGATCGTCAAGTCCTGAGTCTCTGTGCCTGTACGATGGGTTCCGATCTTCAGGGAGCAGTCCACACTCGTTCCCACTCCCAAGACTTGTTCAGTATCCATCTGGCTCCTTCCCACCCACAGAGGGCGTGTACGGTATAGTGCACCGGTTTTATTATCGAGGTTTGCTCCTCTAGATCCGTTGTGTTTAGCCTGAGGATTCGCACCCTCAGTTACCAGGACTACCTCGAGGAGAGTGTGGCTCTTCACCACGCACAACGATCTTGGGGTATGAGAGGTTTTGCTAGGCCAAGAGACTAACACCGCAATGGTCGCTCCTTTCATGAACAAGATTTCATTAGGCCTAGGGTGAAACAAGGGGGGAAACCCACTACCCACAACACCAGCACATCATACCCCCTGTCTGTAAAAGACTTTGCCCTTTTATACCCATGACATTTACGTTCAAACTTTCGGGCGGTATGCCTACGACTGCTGCGTCAGATATCCATTAATAACAAAGGATTAAGAAGGAACATCGTATTACATTGCCTTGAGCCTATCACTTGGAATTAACAGTTGTTCAACTGTTAACAGTTCGGATAACCAAACATCGGACATAACAGTAGGTCAAAGGAGCTAATCTTCCTGAGTCAACAGCTATTATACTCTGTGTGGGCGTGGCCTGTAGGCAGAACATCAATGTTTACTTCGTGAAGCCTGCCTTGAGCTACAAATATGAGATTTCATTCATAGTCGCAAGTCTTACGGGTTTGAATGCCCGCGATTTCAGTTACAGTCCTGTGTAGCGCTTAGGTACATGGCAATAATTGACACTGTGTGATTGGAGAGATATTTCCTGCATTGTCATCATCTCTGTGAACATTAACACTGATGCCCACTGTGTACCTATACAGCTATATATCAAGTAGATGTTTTCAGTCTTTCTACACGCGTGACTCAAGTGGACAGTTTGCAGTAATCCAGTCCTGTCTTGTTGTGCTGTAATCGAGCACATAGTATTCTGTGTCAATACAACGGACCTGAAGCGAAAGGCGTCAAGCTACAGCGGCTCTCAGTAGTTCATTGTTTCCCTTGCGGACGTATTGATTATTTGCAAGATAAGTGAAAACTTGTTGTGAAAACTGTGCCTTTTTTGTGTAAATCAATAAGCCTTCCTGATCTTATGTTTTATTTGTTCTATTGAGTCTATATTCTTTGTTTCATGTTAACTTATGAGGATTACATCCCAGTTTTACCCAGGGCTTCATAAGCGTTATTTTAGTGTGACGTAACGTATCATTGTTGTTATTGTAGTATTTTTTCTTTGTCCCTTAGTTTATCAGTTCATTTGTTCGTGAGTGTCTTTCTCTCTTTCCTATCATTCATTTTATATACATTTTCGTTTATACATGTTGCTGTTTATTGTCCTGTTGCTATTTGCAGTTATCATTCCATGCTTTGGAAAATTTTTTGCTTTTAGTTCAGCCTTAGTGTTCAGTTGACCTCTGCGAACGTTATCGTTTGTCCTTTTGTACCTTGTCTTTGTAATCGTTGTTCTTACTGTTTATATCATATGTTATTTGATTGTGACTTATTGTAGGACTGTAATGCATAGGTGTTTAATGGCTATATGACTTACTATTTTCACATACTTCATATTAATATACATTTATCGTTCATATTTATATGAACTTAGAAGGGTTCTATGTATTTGAACCGATGGTAACAGTGAGTAACTGATATTTTTGATCACTTGAGAAGATACTTGAGAAGACATATGGTTGATATTTGAATCTGGAAAAGATTCTAGTGACATAAACTGATAATAATTATAGGTGGTGAAAACAGATAGTGGACTTGGTTATTAATTCACTATGGATCTTAATATGGGTTCCGATGCAGACCCTGAATATATGTGGTCTGATTTGCAATACTTATTTGAAGGGGGTGATAGTTTTGAGGTTTTGCAAGGTTCAGCACTGGAGGAAGATGTGATAGATAGATTTTTGGTCCATGCGTCGACAGCCCTAAGAGAGTTTGCTGAAAATAGATTTCAGTCTATCCCTCATTTGAATATGGCTAAGGATTTATCGGGAATGCTGGTTATGGACTTTGTGTTAGTACAACCAGATGAATGTTAAACGTGATAACATATTGAAGAGTATGCGTACATTGTTGTGCGATGGCATTCATGATGACCAGAAAGATGAGTTAAAGGATAAGAAGCAAAGGAAAGTCATTAAACAAAGTGCTAAGCAGCAAAGGAAGAATTTCTTAGAAAATGTTGCTAAAGACAGCGAACTACATACAACAGTGACTAGACTTAAAAGTGAGTTACATAAATCAAACTCAGAACTTGCTGGCACTCAAGCAGCATTGAAGTCTGCATTAAACGAGAACAAAGAGTTGAAAACTCAGAGGAGGAACAAAGATGTCGAGGTTACTAATCTCAGAAAAGGAATGCAGGAGAAAAATGAGATGTATGACAAATTGAAGATTGACAGCAATGTTCGTGAAGAGACTTATATAAATATGCTTCATGACGTGCTGGATGATAATAATATTCTCAGTTCCCAACTGAAAGAAAAGAAGGAGATACATGGGAAATTGAGAGTTCAAGCCAAGAAATGTCAGAAGTTATGTGATGAAACTCTTACGGAGCTATTGGGCGACAATACGAGTTTTAGTCACCAACTTAAAGAAAAGTATGGATTACTTACGAATAATGTATCTCCGGAGAAGGTTAATGCGCTTAGAATTAGCCATGATAATGAGATAAGAAAGGAAGAGAAGAAGAGAGTGGATGAGTTAACAATGGAGAAAAATAAATTGGCTAGAATTGAGAAATTACTAGCGGAGGAAAGCAGTAAAGTTGTAGCATGTGACAACTTAATTAAGAAACAGAGTGAAGATATTTCACTTAAAAATGTTCAGATCGGTGAGTTGAGAACACGGGTTGATGGTTTGGTAGATCTGCTTTTAGGAAAAAAAATGAAAGACGGTTATCAACACGTCGTAAAGGAATCGAGTCAGCAACAAACACTCGATACCAACACTGAAGTTAAACGTGAGGGACGTAAAACCTTGCGGGGTAAATATAATTTTTCACGTTCCATTGACTCTACAGCTGATAATAATTATTTTTGGCGTCAGCCAAACAGAGGTAATTCTACGATAACTCTCAGTTCTGTAGATAGCAAGAAAAACTCTGATAAATTGCAAGTTAATTTACAGAAGATCAAACGAGTATCTACTTTCAGGAATTCTGTTAAATTGATAACGAAGGATGAAAAGAGTAGTACTTGTTCCAGTAACAAAACCTATTATGGTGGTGTTAAGCATAAGGATTCTATGATTCCTGTTATTGATCAGGGTGTTAAGCATCCTGCAACAGTAAAAGATGGGAACAATTTTAACAGGAGAAATAATTCAGATTTTAGAAAGTACCAAGGGAGTCTTTCAGATTGTAATTATTCATCTCCTAGGGATCTAAACCAGTCTAACAAATTTCAACATGCGAATTCTAAGGATTTTAGAAAACATGATAGACATAATTACACTAACGGTTGTCAACGTTATGATAATGGTTCTAAAAGACAACAATATCCATCTAGCAGATATTTTGATCAGATGAGACATGATAGGCACAATAATGCTAATTGGGATGTTAGACATAACATCGGTCCCAAACGAAGAGTGTACAATAATCACAATTGCGATAACTGCGATTCAAAGCAGTATAATATTTTCAATAGAGCAAATAATGCTCTCAATAGAAATATTAATTGGGACAGATATCGAAATGATATATTGCATAACCAGAATTACTTTGTTCAACAAAAGCGTAAGGTTAGCAATAACAGAAGTAATAATAAGGGTAATGGTTTTTGTAATAATACTACTTGTTCTCGCTGTTTTGGAATGTAAAACTTTGTTTCAGCATAGAGCGGCATGTACCTGACTTACGATGAGCTCTTACCCAAGCCTTCTGTGTCGTCTCCTAGTGAGGAAGGAAGGTTTCTTGATGGACATAAAGGGGCCGTAGGTTTTCATAACCACGGGTAATGGTAAAGTGTCCTAATTTTCCGTGTTGCATCTTTGAATTCAACCGGTCATTAAAATATATTTTTTCATTTGTATTTATTCACAGCTACTTCTTTGAAATAGAAGCAGTGCTCTTGTATCACATTAGATGAGAAGAGTATATGCTGCCTTACAACTGTATGATTGATGAAGTAGCCGATCAGCATGTACATCACAGATTATTCGATCTTGCCATTTCAAGTTTATGTATTTTTCGGCGCTGAATTTTCTACACCGCAGGATTTGTGTTATATTTTACATTTGGGTTTTTCGAATAATAAAAGATTGTATTGTAGAATGTGATGTATGAGATAGTATTGTATTAAACATCGTGGATGTTTATATTTATGCATTGTTACTACACCAGGTTCTTGTTTATATCACTATGGTTTTGATTATACACCAGTTGATTTTCAAATTATTTTCACACTGTTGTAGTTGTGATAAACATTAAGTACATGTTATGATTGGAATAAGGAATAGTACTATATACTGGAGTGAAGTGACATGTCTCTAATTTTTTTTTTTTTTTGGTTCATTGCGAGTAATGGACTATGCTATTTTTTCACGCTAGTTAGATGACTGGGTGCATTTAGATCATATATGATTGACCTTTATGCTACATTGTGAGCTTAGAGCTACGATAGCTACTACATCAAATATTGATGTGCTCCAGCATTTATATTATAGGATAGTTTGTATGTAAGAAGAGATTGCCAGCCATATACACAAACTCTTTGGCTAGTCATAATGCAGTAGTAGTCTTCAGAGAGTTCTTAAAAGTATTTTGTTCTCTAGATTTAATTCCTTGCTTATATTTTCAAGTCATGAGTAATTAATTAATTGTAACTATTGATTATGGATTTCTTTATAATATACTTTTCATATTAAGTTGAGGATAGCATAAATTTACAACTAGGAACATGATAGCCTACATTACTTATAGGTCTAATTAAACTGTATATGGACAGTTAACAGCGATAGCTGATACTGATGACTGATTGATGTGATCCAAAGGTTTAATTAAAGCAGCTATTTAAATACATGATATTCTTTTATGTATTTACAAGTTTGTTAGACAGATAACTGATGTTGTGTCCCATGAATTATTTTTTATGAGTTGAATTGTGTTAAATTAGTATGCACTTATTATGCGTCTACTCAAAGATATTTTTTTTTTTTGGTTAGAAATCATACATTTTGTTAACATCGATATCATTTTTGATATATTAGTTATAGATTTAAATTACTTAGAAATAAATATGCAATTTTTCGGTAACATAGGGTTACGAAATTTTTTGTATTGTATTTTTTAGAAAATATTTTTCTGGCATTGTAATATTTTTCTGTACCCAACGCTTCACTATGCGCTAGGGGTGTAACAATGCGTAGTATTGGTAGTATTTTTGGAAAAATATTTTTCTGATATTATGATGTATTTTTTTTTTCTTTACTTAGCATCTCATAGTGCGTCAGTTTGAATTTATTGATACTAGTCATCCAGATTTAATGATATTATTGTTGCTATCGATTTCATATGAGTATTGTCTATGTTAATTCATTATTGCGTATGAATGAGTTTGATAACTAGGTTAACTTATTTATTATGCTTTACTTAGTTATAGCTTGTTTTTGTGTTTTGTTATACACACACACATTGCTTTTGTGTTTTATACTTTATGATATGATTGTATGTAGTTTTATCATATGTTGTTTGGTAATTATGAAGTATTATTACCATCTTCGTCTACATACATATCTTGACTTAATCTTTTCTTTACTGATGTTCTTCATTGTATTCCATTTCTGCTATTGATTTCTCACTAGCAGTTCATTTGGTTTATACTTTCAGGATTCGTCTGCGTATCTTTTGATTCTATTTGGGTACTTTTTCTTGTTACTCTACTTATACTTCTATCTGTTGTATGGTTGGGTAGATTACATGATTAAATATGACGTAGCTATTTTTGATGATTGTATTTATTTTATATGACAGGTATTGCGTAAATTATTATTAGTACCATGTCATATTGGTGATGGTTTCGCCTTTTCCGATTTTGTTATCTGAGATTTTTGCCTATGCCTCATTTGTTACTATACACTTGATGCATATATATTTTTCCCGCAATATTTTTCGGACTTAACGAATGTTGTTTTTCTAGTTGGATACTAGAGTTTCAGTGACCCCTAAATTTTTGTAAGGTACTTTTCAAAAAAATGATGTTATCATTCTTTTCCTTGGGGGATGGTGTAAGCTGTTGCAGGCTGAATTACCTCACTCCTAGCCCAAGGGAATTAATTGTGAGAAGTCTAGTACAAACAAGCCGGATTTTGGTTGTCCCGCTCGGTTAATTGATTTAAAAATATAAATCTATTGTTTGCTCGTATGTACGAGAACATAGCGTGTTAATCGCTGCTAACATCTCACGGCGAGTCCCGTGTGAGATGAATTTGTTTAAGATTTTGTGAGGTGAGCGATTGTCGAACAGCTTGCCCGGGTCAGGTGATTTGACTGAGGTGTGCTGGGTAAGGTGATTTTGAGTGACAGACAGTCCCCAGCGTGTGTACGGGGAAGTATGTAGTGGCCATGTTTTTTTCGGAGTGTACCTGGGAATATGTTGGTACCAGAATTACTGATGGATATTTATGTGTGAATCCATTAGAGTAATATGTGATTTATCTGCAGATATATATATATAGATGGAGAGTATATTATTTCAAGAGATGCTCTATAGGCCTTGGTGGTGTTCTGAGGCCCTACATGTATTATTATGACTGATAGAATCCATGGACATATTTTGCATTCTTACACTGCTATGACAGCAGGGGTTTTTGAGGCCATACATATATCAGTATTAGAAGGATCCCGTGGACATTTTGCATTCTTACACTGCTATGACAGCAGGTGTTTTTGAGGCCATACATGTATCAGTATTAGAAGGATCTGTGGACATGTTATATTCTTACACTGCTATGACAACAGGTGTTTTTTGGAGGCCATACATGTATCAGTATTGGAAATTAGTAGCACTGTGATCTTTACAGGCTACAGAAAAGGAGAGCGCTAAGGATTCCATATATATTACTACTGAGTGGATCCAGGAACATATATTGGTAGCGCTGCGGTGTTGGTAGCCTACAGGATGAGATAGCGCTGATAGGATCCATGAATATCTTAAAGTTCTTGAAGATACGTCGAGGCCGGGAGGAGTACAGGCCTTTAGTTCGTATGCAGGGTGAACATTGAGAACTTACCTGTGTTATTTGTTAGTTCATATGCAGGGTGAACATTGAGAACTTGCCGGTATTATTTCATCTATTGTAACTGTATTTTGTCGATGTTATGGTGATCGTATCGTGGCGTGATTAAATTGTCTAAGAAAACGTCACCAGCTTTTCCACGATCCATGACTCTTATGTGTATGTGCTGTTTGGACATTACACACAACATTTATCAATAGGATGTAACACACACTATGGACGTATCAGTGGTAGCCAACAACATTTCAGGATGGTATCAGATCCCGTTACACGCCCTTTGAACCATATTGGGAATATGGTGTTAGGCCCATTTTTTCTTGACCATCGGCACACTAAGGGTGATGTGGTCAGCATCACGCCGGAAGTAAGTAAGTAGCAATAAAAATGGCATTTCATTGTCTTTATCTTGATGTTTGTTTCATGTAAATTAGTATATAACTAAAAGCTCAAGCGTTGGCGAGTCCTTTTTTAGGGCTTTATGCTAGCAGATAGATAATGTTAGTCCTTTTCAGGACTTAGTATCTATCAACGCTGATCGGGTTAGCAGTCAACAGAGTTGACTTTTAAAAAAATGGTAAATGCGCTCTGATATAACCAAATAGGTTGAAAGAAACGCGCCTTGCCAGAAGGCAAAAACCGAACCAAAAAAAAAAAAAAAATGTAAATTAGTTGGATTGGATGGGAAACAAGGTAAAGTTAGTCCTTTACCTTTCTTTAGTAAAGTCCAGATGCTGCCGTGAGGGTGGGGGGTGGGGGAGAGGGCATCAAAAGGTGGGGTGACCAGTTTCCTTCCTCGCTGCCTTTTCCTTCCTTAACTCAAAGGTACCCATTTACAGCTGGGTAGACTGGAGCATGTCGGTACCGTGATTCAAACCCAGCACCTTGCGAGAGACCAGCTTTCTCACCTTATTTTTTTCATTCTCACTCCTGCTTACTTTTTTTTCCAAACACACACACTTACAAATTACCCAACTCAAAATAAATATAAACAGCTTTTATTCCAGGAAAAAATATAACAATGTGAAATAACGACATTTTATCAGGTGCTGCATAACAGTTTTAATTTGTCTGATTTGTTAAAACAAAATTCAAAAAGGAATATGAGCTGGTTGCTGAAATGAACAAGAATGAATAAAAACATACAGTAAAAACTTTCATTAATTGAAACAACATATTAAAAATTAACAAAGAAGATCACAGGCGAAATTTTTTTTTTTTTAATCACTAAAAGTAAAAGATTATTTTCACCCAACCTCTCGATGCAAGAACTAGTATAGTGAAATCTCTAACACTTCACTCCCACCTCTCGATGCAAGATCTAGTATAATGAAGTCTCTAACACTTCACTCCCACCTCTCGATGCAAGACCTAGTATAGTGAAATCTCTAACACTTCACTCCCACCTCTTGATGCAAGACCTAGTACTGTATAGTGAAATCTCTAACACTTCACTCCCACCTCTTGATGCAAGACCTAGTATAGTGAAATCTCTAACACTTCACTCCACTACAGCAGCATCTGATATGGGACTACATATTCTAGTATGTAGTACGTTTGTTATTTATGTATGTAATGTGAAGTGGTTTCGTGTGCTTAGTGTACAAATCAGTACACTTCTATAATACTTGTGTACAAATTAGTATACTTCTATAATATGTGTACAAAACAAAGGCAATACATTTTCCGCTCTGAGACCAGGCACAAATGGGGAAGCTAAATTATAAAAATAATGGTATTACACACTAATATCAATAGACAGGGACTTCTTTAAATACAATATGATAAGGGAATTCATGTATTTGATAGAATTATTATAATTTTAAAAAAAAACAATTTACTTTCCTATATGATATAATGTATATTTTTAATATGAAGTTACATGGATTATATATATCTGTTGGTAGCATGGTGTGATCATCACATTTTGCGATGGCATTTCAGGGACTATGACAAAATAATTTTCCAGTATGAAAATGATATAAAAAAAATATATATATATATATATAAAAGGCTAGAAGAGCTTTCATTACATTGGGAAATATATGGACATCAAAGAAATCAAAACCAACACAAAAATCAGAATCTTCAATTCAAATGTCAAGTCAATCCTATTGTATAGCTGTGAAACATGGAGAACTTAAAAAAAAAAAAACAGCTACAGACTTTCATAAATGGGTGCTTGCGTAAAAAAGGAGTGAAGTGGTATGGTGAGATCACTGATGTGGAACTGATAGAAAAGGAGTGAAGTGGTATGGTGAGATCACTGATGTGGAACTGATAGAAAAGGAGTGAAGTGGTGTGGTGAGATCACTGATGTGGAACTGATAGAAAAAGAGTGAAATGGTGTGGTGAGATCACTAATGTGGAACTGATAGAAAAGGAGTGAAGTGGTGTGGTGAGATCACTGATGTGGAACTGATAGAAAAGGAGTGAAGTGGTATGGTGAGATCACTGATGTGGAACTGATAGAAAAGGAGTGAACTGATAGAAAAGGAGTGAAGTGGTATGGTGAGATCACTGATGTGGAACTGATAGAAAAGGAGTGAAGTGGTGTGGTGAGATCACTGATGTGGAACTGATAGAAAAGGAGTGAAGTGGTGTGGTGAGATCACTGATGTGGAACTGATAGAAAAAGAGTGAAGTGGTGTGGTGAGATCACTGATGTGGAACTGATAGAAAAGGAGTGAAGTGGTATGGTGAGATCACTGATGTGGAACTGATAGAAAAGGAGTGAAGTGGTATGGTGAGATCACTGATGTGGAACTGATAGAAAAGGAGTGAAGTGGTATGGTGAGATCACTGATGTGGAACTGATAGAAAAAGAGTGAAGTGGTGTGGTGAGATCACTGATGTGGAACTGATAGAAAAGGAGTGAAGTGGTATGGTGAGATCACTGATGTGGAACTGATAGAAAAGGAGTGAAGTGGTGTGGTGAGATCACTGATGTGGAACTGATAGAAAAGGAGTGAAGTGGTGTGGTGAGATCACTGATGTGGAACTGATAGAAAAAGAGTGAAATGGTGTGGTGAGATCACTGATGTGGAACTGATAGAAAAGGAGTGAACTGATAGAAAAGGAGTGAAGTGGTATGGTGAGATCACTGATGTGGAACTGATAGAAAAGGAGTGAAGTGGTATGGTGAGATCACTGATGTGGAACTGGATAGAAAAGGAGTGAACTGAAAGGAGAGTGAGTGAAAAAAGTGGTGTGGTGAGATCACTGATGTGGAACTGATAGAAAAGGAGTGAAGTGGTGTGGTGAGATCACTGATGTGGAACTGATAGAAAAAGAGTGAAGTGGTGTGGTGAGATCACTGATGTGGAACTGATAGAAAAAGAGTGAAGTGGTGTGGTGAGATCACTGATGTGGAACTGATAGAAAAGGAGTGAAGTGGTGTGGTGAGATCACTGATGTGGAACTGATAGAAAAGGAGTGAAGTGGTATGGTGAGATCACTGATGTGGAACTGATAGAAAAGGAGTGAAGTGGTATGGTGAGATCACTGATGTGGAACTGATAGAAAAGGAGTGAAGTGGTATGGTGAGATCACTGATGTGGAACTGATAGAAAAGGAGTGAAGTGGTGTGGTGAGATCACTGATGTGGAACTGATAGAAAAAGAGTGAAGTGGTATGGTGAGATCACTGATGTGGAACTGATAGAAAAGGAGTGAACTGATAGAAAAAGAGTGAAGTGGTATGGTGAGATCACTGATGTGGAACTGATAGAAAAGGAGTGAAGTGGTATGGTGAGATCACTGATGTGGAACTGATAGAAAAAGAGTGAAGTGGTATGGTGAGATCACTGATGTGGAACTGATAGAAAAAGAGTGAACTGATAGAAAAGGAGTGAAGTGGTATGGTGAGATCACTGATGTGGAACTGATAGAAAAGGAGTGAAGTGGTATGGTGAGATCACTGATGTGGAACTGAACTGATAGAAAAGGAAGTGAAGTGGTAGAAAAGGATGGTGAGATCACTGATGTGGAACTGATAGAAAAGGAGTGAAGTGGTGTGGTGAGATCACTGATGTGGAACTGATAGAAAAGGAGTGAAGTGGTATGGTGAGATCACTGATGTGGAACTGATAGAAAAAGAGTGAAGTGGTGTGGTGAGATCACTGATGTGGAACTGATAGAAAAGGAGTGAAGTGGTATGGTGAGATCACTAATGTGGAACTGATAGAAAAAGAGTGAAGTGGTATGGTGAGATCACTGATGTGGAACTGATAGAAAAGGAGTGAAGTGGTGTGGTGAGATCACTAATGTGGAACTGATAGAAAAAAGAGTGAAGTGGTATGGTGAGATCACTGATGTGGAACTGATAGAAAAGGAGTGAAGTGGTGTGGTGAGATCACTAATGTGGAACTGATAGAAAAAAGAGTGAAGTGGTATGGTGAGATCACTGATGTGGAACTGATAGAAAAGGAGTGAACTGATAGAAAAGGAGTGAAGTGGTATTGTGAGATCACTGATGTGGAACTGATGACAAGAACAAGACAAGTGCCAGTGGAACAAGACATGAGAAGAAGGCGCTGGAGATGGATAGGACACACATTGAGGAAATCTGCTGATAGCATTACCAGACAGTCCATGTTCTGGAACAACCAAGGTAAAAGAGAGGAGAGACCAAGGAACACAGCAAGAAGAGAACTGGAGACATATGAAGGGTGTGAAGAAAGCAGGGAAAGACCTTGAGCTGATGGCACAGGACAGGATGACTTGGCATAAGTTTGCTACATGGGGAGATGAAAGGGCATGATGATGATGAATATTACAACAGTGGGTCTTTCTTATTATTATCTTACTGGGTCTTTCTAGTATTATCTTACTGGGTAGTATTATCTTACTGGGTCTTTCTAGTATTATTTTACTGGGTCTTTCTAGTATTATTTTACTGGGTCTTTTTAGTATTATCTTACTGGGTCTTTCTAGTATTATTTTACTGGGTCTTTCTAGTATTATTTTACTGGATCTTTCTAGTATTATTTTACTGGGTCTTTCTAGTATTATTTTACTGGGTCTTTCTAGTATTATTTTACTGGGTCTTTCTAGTATTATTTTACTGGGTCTTTCTAGTATTATCTTACTGGGTCTTTCTAGTATTATCTTACTGGGTCTTTCTAGTATTATTTTACTGGGTCTTTCTAGTATTATTTTACTGGGTCTTTCTAGTATTATTTTACTGGGTCTTTCTAGTATTATCTTACTGGGTCTTTCTAGTATTATCTTACTGGGTCTTTCTAGTATTATCTTACTGGGTCTTTCTAGTATTATCTTACTGGGTCTTTCTAGTATTATCTTACTGGGTCTTTCTAGTATTATCTTACTGGGTCTTTCTAGTATTATTTTACTGGGTCTTTCTAGTATTATTTTACTGGGTCTTTCTAGTATTATCTTACTGGGTCTTTCTAGTATTATTTTCATACATGCCACACCTCAGACATGAAAAACCTGTACAAAAATTCCAAAAACCCTGTACAAAGACCCGCAAAACCTGCACAAAGACTGAAAAACGTAACAAAAGAGTTAATTCATGTAAAATTATATTCAATTAGATGGTTCTGCACCATCATAGCGACATGCGCCCTTTGCCTTTTTAAGCATGTCTTCACTTGCTTTAAAACCTAAACAACAGGAGTTAGAATTTATTTTGCATTGTAGAAATGCTGTGACTGTATCATCATTTAGTCTATTTCTGCAAGAAAAAATTAATACAATTTATGGTGGAAATGAAGAACAGTTTGGTGTCTGTTCTATAGCCTAGTGCCTAATAAAAGTATAAGTCTAAAGAGACCAGTAATAAGCGTTATGGGTTAGGTTTAGGAATCTTAAATCAAATATATATATAGGGTCACCGTAAACCTAACCTCATCCTTAACTCTAAATGGTACGAAAATACACATATTAAACATACTCGATGGCAATAAAGGTAAAGATTACCAGAATCTCAGTAAAAAGAGTTGTCAGAAACATTCAAGTTGAATAAATTCAACTCAAACAAGGATTTTCGTGCTCTTTTTCCACAAAATGTTTAGGCTATGGTTCGGCGGTACGGCAGTGTCCATGTTTGTACTTTCACTTTTGTAAAGTCACTATTATCAGTTCTACCGTATTCGCTAGCAGTAAAATATTTTGTTCGTTTCAAGCTTAGTGGCCAGATTTTTCAATGCTGAATCCGATTCATCATCATGTGACGTATTCTTTCCAGAACGTTGTCTCCATTACAGCTGCTCTGAACGCATCACGATTCTGGGCAAGTCGACCTGCATCAGCCAAAGACAAGTTCAGACTCTCTGTGATGTCCTGGGTTGAATCCGATTATGCCCAGCAATTGCCGATACGGTTGTAAACAGGAGAGTTCTGGTGCTTTTAAAATATGACGTACGCCGTACGTCTTATAGGTGTATGGGAACGAAGTATCGCGCTACATCCGTGACGTACTCGGTACGGCACAGCGACAAAAATTTTCAAGATTTATGCCGTACGGCGTACGTCATAATGGTGCTGAGAGGGTTAATAATTAGGCGAAAAAACCCGTACAGACTGTATGTACGGGCCGTACACGTCTAAAAACGCAAACACCCTGTACAGATTATGGGTAAACCATAGCGTGTGGCATGTATGTATTTTACTGGGTCTTTCTAGTATTATTTTACTGGGTAGTATTATCTTACTGGGTCTTTCTAGTATTATTTTACTGGGTCTTTCTAGTATTATTTTACTGGGTAGTATTATCTTACTGGGTCTTTCTAGTATTATTTTACTGGGTCTTTCTAGTATTATCTTACTGGGTCTTTCTAGTATTATCTTACTGGGTCTTTCTAGTATTATCTTACTGGGACTTTCTAGTATTATTTTACTGGGTCTTTCTAGTATTATCTTACTGGGTCTTTCTAGTATTATTTTACTGGGTAGTATTATCTTACTGGGTCTTTCTAGTATTATTTTACGGGTCTTTCTAGTATTATTTTACTGTGTAGTATTATCTTACTAGGTCTTTCTAGTATTATTTTACTGGGTAGTATTATCTTACTGGGTCTTTCTAGTATTATCTTACTGGGTCTTTCTAGTATTATCTTACTGGGACTTCCTAGTATTATCTTACTGGGTCTTTCTAGTATTATCTTACTGGGTCTTTCTAGTATTATTTTACTGGGTCTTTTTAGTATTATTTTACTGGGACTTTCTAGTATTATCTTACTGGGACTTTCTAGTATTATTTTACTGGGTAGTTTTA
The DNA here is from genome assembly GCA_024509875.1 of Oreohelix idahoensis. Taxonomy (NCBI): domain Eukaryota; kingdom Metazoa; phylum Mollusca; class Gastropoda; order Stylommatophora; family Oreohelicidae; genus Oreohelix; species Oreohelix idahoensis. The sequence continues at coordinate 142,320 of JAMPIV010003159.1, forward strand.
TCTTACTGGGTCTTTCTAGTATTATTTTACTGGGTAGTATTATCTTACTGGGTCTTTCTAGTATTATCTTACTGGGACTTTCTAGTATTAACTTACTGAGTCTTTCTAGTATTATCTTACTGGGACTTTCTAGTATTATCTTACTGGGTCTTTCTAGTATTATCTTACTGGGTCTTTCTAGTATTATTTTACTGGGTCTTTTTAGTATTATTTTACTGGGACTTTCTAGTATTATCTTACTGGGACTTTCTAGTATTATCTTACTGGGTCTTTCTAGTATTATCTTACTGGGTCTTTCTAGTATTATTTTACTGGGTCTTTTTAGTATTATTTTGTTCGGTAGTATTATCTTACTGGGTCTTTCTAGTATTATCTTACTGGGTCTTTCTAGTATTATCTTACTGGGTCTTTCTAGTATTATTTTACTGGGTCTTTCTAGTATTATTTTACTGGGTAGTATTATCTTACTGGGTCTTTCTAGTATTATTTTACTGGGTAGTATTATCTTACTGGGTCTTTCTAGTATTATCTTACTGGGACTTTCTAGTATTATCTTACTGGGTCTTTGGGTCTTTCTAGTATTATTTTACTGGGTCTTTTTATTATTATTTTACTGGGTAGTATTATCTTACTGGATCTTTCTAGTATTATCTTACTGGGACTTTCTAGTATTATCTTACTGGGACTTTCTAGTATTATCTTACTGGGTAGTATTATCTTACTGGGTCTTTCTTGTATTATCTTACTGGGACTTTCTATTATTATCTTACTGGGTCTTTCTAGTATTATTTTACTGGGTTTTTCTAGTATTATCTTACTGGGTTTTTCTAGTATTATCTTACTGGGTCTTTCTAGTATTATCTTACTGGGTCTTTCTAGTATTATCTTACTGGGTCTTTCTAGTATTATTTTACTGGGTCTTTCTAGTATTATTTTACTGGGTCTTTCTAGTATTATCTTACTGGGTCTTTCTAGTATTATTTTACTGCGTCTTTCTAGTATTATCTTACTGGGTCTTTCTAGTATTATCTTACTGGGACTTTCTAGTATTATTTTACTGGGTCTTTCTAGTATTATTTTACTGGGTCTTTCTAGTATTATTTTACTGGGTCTTTCTAGTATTATCTTACTGGGTCTTTCTAGTATTATTTTCCTGGGTCTTTCTAATATTATCTTACTGGGTCTTTCTAGTATTATTTTATTGGGTCCTTCTAGTATTATCTTACTGGGTCTTTCTAGTATTATTTTACTGGGTCTTTCTAGTATTATCTTACTGGGTCTTTTTAGTATTATTTTGCTGGGTCTTTCTAGTATTATCTTACTGGGTCTTTCTAGTATTATCTTACTGGGACTTTCTAGTATTATTTTACTGGGTTCTTTCTAGTATTATCTTACTGGGTCTTTCCAATAACATGATAGTGATTAATAACAAATCAACATTCACACATGATAAATATCAGTTGAATACATTAACACACAGTGATTAAGTCAAATTCATCTTGAAAGACTTTAGGACATTATGGCTAACAAACATCAAAGCTAGCCAGTGGCAATGACGTTTTACCTATGCTTATTTGTTGATATGAGTATATGAGAACTGCTGTAAGACGGGGTTAAAACGGAAAAAAATAAACAAAAACACAAATAGTAATACGTCTAAGACTTCCGATTTCCAGTTCAGTTGCGGACATTTTTGCTCCAACATGTGACACACAACAGGGAGTATTTTTCTCTTATTTCTATAGTTTCATGTTCTCCACTTAATTCTCACTTTCTTTCCCGTCTTTTGTTTGTCTGTCCCTGACGAAGGCCTTGTGGCCGCAATGCAGTTTTTTCCTCGTCCTTTCTCTTAGTAAGACATATTGTGTTTTGTTTGTTTTTTCTGCTTATTTGTTGAAGTAACAAGACACAAGATTTATGACAAGAAAGCATGCCTATTAGTTCTTCTTCTTTGTTCACTCTCAAATAACAAAATTTATCTCCCTTATAAAGCTGGCAGTCTATCTCAGGTTTCTCTCATCACCGTACAGTTCCTCCCTCAAATGGGTTGGAAATGCCACACTGTCACCCTGCTCCTCTCATACAGCTGACACTTTTGGAGTGTACGTTCAACTGTTTATTTCTTGTGCATGCCTTAGGATTATTTACACGGAAATTAAGAGCTGATTCTCAACTCCACTCCCGGCTTTGACAGCATTTGGGACACATGTCTATTAATAACAACAGTAACACTGGTCATAAATGAGAATATGCATGTTTCACAAAATATCTGCTTATTATGTTTTATTAAAAAAATTAAAGTAATTCTAAACATGTGAACAATTCTTATTTTTCTCTCCTCGGTGTCTCTTCTTCTTCTTCTTCAAGTACCAAGGTGTTGTAGATGATCATGTCTCTCCACAACTTCTGGTCTCCAATACTACTTATCAATTCCAGTGTTGACTTCTTCCCATGCGACAATGTCGAATTGTCCAGTATTTGCTCTCTTTGTCTTCCTCTATCAATGTTACCTTCAATCTTTCATGTTGCTACGATATAATCCAGCTTTAATCTTCTCATAACATGCCCAAAGAAAGTTGATTGCTTCTTCCTAACATAAGGAATAAGCTTCCTTTACATAACACTTTGCATAAAACCTCAGTGTACCAATTATTTTTAAACCAAAACACCAGTCAAAAGTTCTTACATTTACAGTTGCAGACCCGGTCCCAAAAAATGCCGTGCTGAAGTCGGATGTGTCTGCCGAAAGGCACAAATATCGCAGCTTTGCTGTAAATGTACACAACGCAACCAACGTCCTTTTCAGGACGAACGAGGAAGAAGAAGAAGTGTCCTTCTATATAGTGAATTTTGTTTCAGCAATGAGCAGACGTGGAAAGAATAGACTTACTGCTCCCACAGCATCTTGTAATATGTTACTAATATGTTGTTATACGTGCAGCTGGCAATCTCATTATGTAAATCAAATGGCCACAGAAACCACAGCTGCAAGAATATGAGACTGTCTGATGGAGGTTTCCTGGGACCAGCTGTAGTTGGGGTGGTTCTGTGCTCCGTAAGGAGCACAAAGGAAAATGATGCTGATAACTATATTTAGTTACTTTACTTTACTTTACTTACTTAGTCATCCCTCTTCTACCGTGAGGTTCAGAGGTTGGAGTACCATACTATCCTTTTTGCTGTCTTCATTCTGGTCTGGTTCCAATCTAGTCCTCAGTCCTTCAGAGATTGCCTAATGTTGTCCTCCCAGCGGACTCTGGGTTCGCCCTGGAGGTCTGGATCCCTGGCTCTTAGTTTCCCATAATTGGTAGCCGATCTTTATAATTATATTTTCATTAACTCAAAACCAAATGTAAAGATTTCATGGTAATTCCAGAATACCATGGCTTGTACAAGCTTTGTTAAATCAACACATAGAATACATTTTTAGTTTATTAAAGTAAAGTAAAATATTTATTTAACCATAATAAACTGGTTTTCTTAATCAGTTGCTGAAGCTCTTGCCTTGACTAAGCTTCAAGGGAAAACAGGAATGTTCATATAAATTAATTAGTTTGTGTTTATACTCCTAGAGTGTAATATAGATTTTAGAGTCATAAATGTGGAGGTCTGAGGGCGAACGAGGAAGAAGAAGAAGAAGAATATAGATTTTACAAAAATATTACAAAATAATCTTGTTTTGTTTTAAAACAAGAAGGGTCTGGGTTTGAAACCAGGATGCATTACACTCAACCATACCCAGACGTAAAAAATAAATACCTGACTCTGCTCTGGAGTCTGGGAAGTCAAAGGCAACAAAGAAGGAAACTGTTCATCCCACCTCTTAAAGCTAAATATGGTTTAGATGATTTCTCTAACACTTTCCTATTTTAGATGAAGTCTCTAACACTTTGCTCCATTATGGAAGTATCTGCAAATAGACTACCTTTACCTTTCATTTTCGAAGATTGAATTTTTCCATTAATTACCCATGAAACTGATATTTTAGCTTGATGACATATTTCTGACATGACAAAATCAGTACCTTGTCTGCATTTTCCCATATTAACACATTGGTATCACAAGAAATGTCTATCAGAAGTCAACAGAATAGTGATAACATTATACAAACTGTAAAAATAAATTTCTGCAAAAGGTTAGGTCCAGATGAAGTCAGAACTAAATTACTCATTATAGAGACACGACTAGACTATATATTTCACTATATATTTCAGACTATGAGTAGGCCACTGTTTAAAAAAATACCAAATATTCGGGTATTTAAATATTTGACAATCAGATATGTGTCTATAAGGTCAGAACAGTAAAGAGTAGACAATGTTCTTTTCAAAGAAGTGTCTGTCAATATGGATCATTGCTAAGCACGATCACAAGTTTTGGCACAGAAATGAAATATTATTAGATATACTGAACAGTACCCTGTGTAGTAGGAGCTGCGGTAGCATAGTGGTTAGTGCACTGGCTTCCTAGCTCAGTGGTCTATGGTTCGATCCCCAGATGAGGTGGGATTTTTTTTAGGCCGCAAACGGCTCCTGGGTCGACCCAGCCCAAAATGGGTACCAGAGCAACTCTGGGAAGGTTAAGGCGGCCGGCATGACGCTGACCACATCACCCCTAGTGTGCCGATGGTCGAGAAAATATGGGCCTAACACCATATTCCCAATATGCCTCAATAGGGCGTGTAACGGGATCCTTGACCTTGACCTTACCCTGTATAGTACCCGGGGGCTTCGAATTAGAAAGAAAAACAAACACAACTGCACCCTCAGGCATGTCGTACAGAGTGACTAATATGAGGTTGGGCGAGGCTGACAACCTCATCATGTCAAACAAGGCGACTAATATAAGGCTGTGCCACAACAACCACCACTGGAAGAGCATGTGACTGCTTACCGCAGGCTCCCTGCAAAGAGACCAGTTCTAGTTGTCGCTCCACGCTCTATAAGGAAAATGATGATGATGTTGAACAGGATGGACAAAACACATCCTTTAATTAAAGACTTAATTCACAAAACTTGACAAGACAAAGGTTCCCTTGTTATGCAGTGGACAACACTCTCACTTTCTTCCGCATGAACCATTTTTCAGAGTCAGCATTTTCATTGTCTTCATTTATACCTGCAACCCTGTTAGTATCTGCACCATCTAAGTCAACATCAGACTGGATCATGTCTAATGTAACTGTCTGGACATCTGATTTGTTTTTGCCATTTAGCACACTCAAGCTCATGTTAACAACACTGTCTCCATTTGTTTGGCTGTCAGATTTTTGGTTTTCAGTGGATGCTGATAAAGGTGTTGATGATGTTAATGGTCTGGCTGATGATAAAGAAGACAACCTCCCTGGATGTTCCGTGGGGTTACTGCTGCTTCGTCTACCATTTTCACTGCGGAAACGCTTCTCTCCACCATTGATCAAGTAGTAGTCGGGATCTCCATTTTTCTTTCTGCGTGAACGTCGTGTTTCCACTTCTACTACATTATTAGACTTTGTTGTTGTAGTTGTGGCACTGCCCTGAGCCCCAACAGTTGTGGTGGGAACATTCTGTTTGCCGGTGACCGAGCTGTGTTTTGAGGGATAGTTGTTATCAACAGCGCTGGCATCACCTGATCCATCAGTGTTCAAATGAATAGCTTCAGGCGAGGGAAGGCCCATGGTCATGTGTTTATTGTCGTGCACATGGTTGCTTACAGGAATCGCATTTGCTGTTTCATTTAAAGCTGCATCTCCTGTTGATCTTGATGCGTGTGTATACCCTACCCCTGAACTTACAGCCGGCGAAGATGATGAAGGCAGTGAATGTACAAATTTTCCACTTCCTGGTAGAGAATACACTGCTGATGTTAAAGATGGTGTAACAGCTCCACTGGAAGATGTAGAAACTGAAGAATGTGAAGACTGTGGCATAGATCCTGAGCTACCGCCGCACTCAGAGGACACAATTATACCTGAGTCCTTCTTATTATCCACTTCCACCCCTGTGGATTTCATGCCGATAAGTTCCATGGCGAAGTCTGACATTCCATATTGAGTAGCAATACGCAAACCCTCCTCAAACAAAGAGTCTCTATGATTCTGTAAAGCTGCCATGTACAAAGTGCTTAGAGGATTGGTCGGGAATAGCTCATCACTGTAACCGTGACAACTACTGCTGCTGTATTTAACATAACTGTTGGCAGACTTTGACGACTGTAGCCTATGTGAAGAAGATCCTCTCACAGTTGGCTCAGACACACGTGCTGAAATTAATGAAAATGAATGAGACCAGTTTGTACACAACTTCAAGGATTATCTGCACATAAATTATATAATTTTTTTAAGTCCACAATACGTTGAGTTTTTTGGTGTACTAGTGAAAGGGCTGTGACTGAGGGGCAACAGGCAGCGTATATTATAAGAGGTGTTAGGCACAGAATTTCAGTTGCTAGCGTGCAGTAGCTAGCCTCGTCGGCTTCGGGCAGGTGTCTCAGTGTGTGTCCTTAGTTGTGATGTGTGACGTAACGAACGGAATAATTTGTCTTCTCTTTGTTACTTTCACGATTGCCTCCACGGCTGGCGGAGGTGTGGATTTTAAAGTTGCAACCGTAAGTGAAATGGGTTCATTTTCGATACAAGACAACAGGAGGCTGAGACGCTTGGGAGTCATGACCCAAGTGGGCCCCCCTCCCCCCCCCCCCCACCCCCCCCTAGAGTGTAAAGGAGTATACTGGGCCGAAACACTTTTCGGATGGGGGGACTCCTTCTGATGATCAGATTGCCTCCTGTTGTATCGCTCTGTAAAGAGTTTCCTATCATAGCACTTAATCACACAGCATGAGTAGCAGAGTGGTTACAACTTTTGCTTGTCGAGGCAAAGAGACTTGGGTTCAAAACCTACTAGCGTCAAGCTCCAGTCTATTCAGCTGTAAATACATATCTGACTTTGCTCTCGAGTTAAGAAAAGAAAAGGCAGTGAGGAAGGGAACAGGTCACCTCAACTCATAAGACCTAGAAAAGGTAAAGTCTCTAACATTTCACTTCCCTATGGCAGTATCTCCTTTAGGACTACCCTTACCTTTGTTTTATCACAAGCCATAATGGAAGAAATGGTTACAGAAAAATGGGAAGAGAACAAAGGTAATTAACCAGGAAAGTAAAGACCAAAGGACAGCTGAAATTAAAAATGGATGATCACAGCGAGAATCAGTTAAGTGATGTAGATCCATTACAGCCCACCTTGGATGGGTTAACCCATGTGATGTTCAAGGACTGTAGATCCATTACAGCCCACCTTGGATGGGTTAACCCATGTGATGTTCAAGGACTGTAGATCCATTACAGCCCACCTTGGATGGGTTAACCCATGTGATGTTCAAGGGGTGTACAGGTCTGTATTCTGTTATCTAAAATCCTCAGGGACAGCTGTGTTTTGGAATCCAGATATTTTTTTCAGTTTTCAGATGTCGGCCAAATTGTGTTAAAAAAGTAGCCTAAAGTCACTCAAAACAGCCTAATGTCAGCCAGAAGTGTTCAAAGATAGCCCAAACTCATCCAAAATGTGTAAAAAATGGCCCAAGTCATCCAAAATGTGTTACAAAAAAGCCTAAAGTCACCAAGAATAGTCAGAAATTGCCTAAAGTGTTATCAAAAAGTAGCTCAAAGAAACTTTTGATTTTCAGAATATTTTGGTTTTCAGATGTTCAGATAAAAGGATATAGACATGAATTAAAACAAATTCTGGACAGCAGCAAATGGACATAAAGAAACTTGCAAACTGGCAACACAGAACCAAAGGGAAGATAAACAAGTAAAAGGGAAAAAAACCAAGTTTTAGGAATTCACTTTTATTATTGTTACCACATGCACTTAAAAAAAAATTAATCAAATTAAATAAATGCTCAACAGATTCTACTTCTTTTTCTTCACCCCTCAGCTTCCAAGCGAGCAAAGGCCTTCAACAAACGTCTGCCAAATCTTCCTGTCCCGTTCCATCATCCATGTCTTCTGCATCCCCTTCATGTCTGTCTCCAGTTCTCTTCTCCATGTGTTCTTTGGTCTCCCTCTGCCTCTCTTACCCTGGGGATTCCAGAACAAGGACTGCCTTGTAATGCTATCAATTGGTTTCCTCAATGTGTGTCCTATCCATCCCCAGCATCTTCTACTCATTTCTTGTTCCACTAGCACTGCTCTTGTCATTAGTTCCACATGAGTGAACTTGTCATACCACTTCAATCTTTCTATTCTTTGCAAGTATCCTTTTATGAAAGTTTGTAGCTTTTTGGTAGCCGTTTGTGTTATTTTCCATGTTTCAGAGCCATACAAAAGGACTGACTTTGACTTCAATTCTTTCATATGTTTTCCAATGCAATAAAAGTTCCTCTAGTCTTTTGTCTTCTTGTTTTGATATCTTTATCTGTCCCTCCAAATGTGTCTGTTCGCATAGTGGGCTGATCACCTGCTTGCCAACCAATCTGATTACGGAAACAGCGATAGATTGTTTGGTCTGTTTCTGTTCCACAAAGACGCCACTAGGCGTGGTGGAAACAGCGATAGATTGATCAATTTGTTGTTGCCCTAAGACGCCACTAGGCGTACTGGCCACATACTGCTTTGCCGGTTGGTGGCTAAGGATGGAAGAAGAAGAAGAAATGTGTCTGTATAGGGTATACATGTTTCTACATCCTGTAGGGATGTTTCTTCCAGTACAATCTTCTTGTTTCCTAAATTTATTCTCATTATCTTTGTTTTCTCCCGGTGTATTTTCAGACCCACATGCTGTGATCTCTCACCAAGTATTTAAATGTTGTCTTGCGTCTGATTATTCTTAAGGGACAGAAATGCCAGGTCATTGACAAAAGCCGTATTGTCAGAGTCCACTGGATTCCATTTCTGTTGGTTGAGGTTGATGTTTTCATAACACAATATATAGCCAATAGGAAGGAAAATGGTGAAAAGAGGCATCCCTGTCGCATTCCAGTTTTTATCCCCAATGGTTTTGATTTCTCTGGGTTGCATCATGTGCCTCCACATGCAAATTCTACTGCATAGAATAAAAGTGGACGACCAGTTATCATTTGTCAGTATATCATCATATCGTTCACAAGAACTATAAATTTGACCAGGCTGATTTTTTATAAGATGCCTTAGTAATCTTTTATGTTACTACTTCAATAACTTTCAGCACCCTGAGGAGTACAGACCTTTAACAAATGTATGCCAAGTCATTCCATCCTGTGCTGTCCCCTCAAGGTCCTCCCATCCTGTGCTGTCCCCTCAAGGTCCTCCCATCCTGTGCTGTCCCCTCAAGGTCCTCCCATCCTGTGCTGTCCCCTCAAGGTCCTCCCATCCTGTGCTGTCCCCTTAAGGTCCTCCCATCCTGTGCTGTCCCCTCAAGGTCCTCCCATCCTGTGCTGTCCCCTCAAGGTCCTCCCATCCTGTGCTGTCCCCTCAAGGTCCTCCCATCCTGTGCTGTCCCCTTAAGGTCCTCCCATCCTGTGCTGTCCCCTCAAGGTCATCCCATGTCTTCTTTGCCACTTTTTCTGTCTCCAGTTCTCTTCTCCTTGTGGTTTTCAGTCCGTTCCTCCTTCTTCCCCCCCCCCCCCCCCTCTTCTATCTCTCTCCTAAGGATTCCAGAACAAAGTCTGCTATCAACAGGGTCTGTCAGAGTAAACCTGCAGAAGATTAGTGCAGGAGGAGCATGATAGTCTTGGTTGACAATCCACCTAACAAAAGGGAAACTTCCCACAAACCCGGGTGGGAAAGACTTGTTAGTCCGGAAAGACAGCTTTCCTAGGAAAGACAACTCTGATGACAAACAACTGATGCCTTGCAGGGAGGTCACGGAAAAACCAAAGGTTAGGGAAGCAGTCTTAAATAAATGCATGCTGAAGACGGATGCACTGGGCCACAAGGCGCACAACATAGTGCAAACGCAAACCACCTTGATGTGACTACAAATATAACTTAATGAGGTGGTGCTCGACCCAAGGAGACCCACCAGGTGGGAACAGTGCTGGACTCCTTGCCTCGACAGGGCTTTAACAAGGTGAACGAGGAAGAAGAAGTCATCTTCTCATCTCTTGTTCCACTGGCACCTGTCTGGTTATTGTCATCCATTTCACACTGGTGATCTTGTTATACTATGTCACTTTTAATATTCTACACAAACGCCCATTTATGAAAGTCTATAACTTCTTGATTGTTGCTTTGTTGTTCTCCATGTTTGACAGCGACACAATAGGACTGGCTTCACATTCGAGTAGAAGATTCATATTTTCGTTTTGGACTTCATTCCCACACATTTCCCAATGCAACTGAAGCTCTTGCCTTTTGTACTGAAAAGCTTTTATGTGACACCAGAAAAGCATGGAAAAAACAGAATGAACACCTATACTGCACTGGCAGCTTTAAAGTAACGGGAATGAAGAAGTACATAAACACTCAAGATTAAATAAAAGAATTATTGATTTTGTGGTATTCCAACAAACAGAAATGACAGTAGGATAATTACCTGCTGGCTGAGAACAATTTGAATCCCCCTTTCTGTATCTGAAATGCAGTAAAAGAAAGAAAATACTTATTTGCACATAACTAAAAAGCAAAAAAATATAGTAACCTTGTTTTATTGATTAAAACTTTTCTTAATCATTTACTGCAATATTCGGTTAGCTAGGAAGTATTAATATCTTTTGTACGTGGACATTTTCTAGTAAATATTGACGCCTTTTGTACACTAAGATACTGATGAAAACAAATTGCAAAAATAGACAGATGCATTTAATTCAGCGTGTGGAAGATACAACATGAAGATCAACACATCAAAGACAGAAACTATGAAGATTAGCAGATCGGCACGGCCACAATATATATATATCAACAGCATAAAGCTTACGCAGGTACCAGAGTTCAAATACCTAGGCAGTATTTTTACTGAAATTGGAAAACTTGACAGTGAAAACAAGATGTCAAAAAGCCAATGCAGTGACTTACACAACTATTCAAACTCAGTCCAAATATAGTAAATCAAAACTGTAAAATTGTGTGAAAGTTTGAATGAGTCCCTCCCATTAAAAAAAAAACAAAAAAACAAAACAAAACAACAAATGTACAGTCTCTTATAACTGCCCTGTTGTTAACAAGGTGAGAAAAGGGGTGATGAGAAAGCCTGGGGGTGTCCGGGATGACACCCAATCCACCAATTATCTGCCATCATCCATATGAGCACCCCATCAGACTTCCCCTTATCCTCACATCATTATTGATTCTTATATATTAATTTTAGTTCTTGTTATATACTGTTTTACTAAATTGTGCAATTCTCTAGGTCTATCTATTGCCAACACCTGTTCCATCGTCCCATGTGAATGAGTGAAAATAAGTAAGAGATATATTAGTCTTGTACATCTTTTATTTTCGAGGCTGAAAACAAAGATTTTGCTAAAATGTTTTGTGTTTTTATTGTTAAACGACAAAAATATATGCATCACGATATTCACACATGAAAAGTTCAAAAATATCTGCACGCAGTCATTATCAGCATGTATAAAATTATTTTTAAAAAGATACTGTTCTACAAAATTAACATCATGCAAATTAGAAAAAAAGATTTTATATTTAAATAGCTGTCTGTTATGGGTGCGTGATGCAGTCCATAATCATGATTATGTTGTTGTTTTCCCAATAAACAAGTCTACAATTAAATGCTTCGGTGCATCTTGTTTCTTCTTTTTTTGTAATATCAATGACCGATTTCAAATAAAGGATATGAATCCTATCCGTATTCTCGAAAAAATCAACAATTGTCACAGAGTAATATGATCACTAAATGGTGACATGTGCAGGATAAACTCATGAATTGTTCAAATTTGAAGCACGATTTTTTTAATATTTTCTTTTTCAATTTATGAACAACAGTTTACCGTTCAACCACAATATTAGGTACCACAAAGTGTTTTTTGTTTGCACAGAAACACCAGAGAAAACAATGGAGTTTGGAAGCCCTTGGGAAACCATGAAATTTGGTACTTTATTTTGTAATATAGGACAACAAATAAAAAAGTTATGGCATTTTTAAAAGTGTGGGGACTTCGCAAAATTGAAAATGTTACATCACACCAACTTCAGAGCACTGCCGTCTTCTTAAATATAATCTTACAACCTTCTCTGACAAACAGCATACAGTCTGCAATATACTGATCACATAAAGAAAACTATAGGGCTACATCATGAATAATTATCAATATATTTGAGACCAAAAATTGCAAATCTGCAAAACACATTACCGAAAAATATAGTTTTTTGCATGAAAGTCAATATTCACAACATCATATTTCAAAAAGTATAAAAGGTACAAGCTTTAAATTTGTACATATTAATCTGCATACTACACAGATACATCCCAATTTTTTTCAGAGGATTTGAACATCTGTTTGTTCTTGTATAAATGTTTAAAAAGTGTCCAGAGGCCAATTTGTCGCAGGGGAAGAAAAAAATGTGAAAATGAAAAAACATTTTTTTTTTAAGATACTGTCCATATTTCTTAAAGAAAATCATTTGTAGGCAATAATTAACAACATCTAAATGCTATTTTTCGTCAAAACAACTGGTTACTAGCATTTTAAAAGACATTTTAAACTGGAGGAAAATGATCATGGCGCACTCTTTTCTTGCAAGAGGGCAATGATGAAGCCTCAAAACCTAAATGTTTCAGAAGTCCAAAATACAATTCTTTGATATTTCCTGGTAGTTTAATGTCCTTATCATTCAATATTAATTTTCTGTATCTTAACTGAGCCTTAAGATTTCTAAGGGCATTTCGTCCTTTACAAATTATATCCACATCCTCCTTTGTGGTGCACAGACCCCCTTGGCTTATGATTGTGTTAAATAACTCTAACTTCTTCTCTGTATTTTTAATATCTTTCTCTTTTTTCCTCATATTGTTGTCAGTTATTCGCTGTTTAATTTTTTCTTTGACTGCACTCTCTGACTCTTTTACTTCGTTTCTTCCATTCCAGTCTATGTTTTCTTGCCGCAGCAAGCAATTTACAGGTGTTTACAAAACTCTGCTACTTCAACCACAACGCTGTTTTGTTGTGTTTCCACATATTTAATGTTGGGTTCTTCTTCCTCACTCTTACATTCTCTACTTTTCAACTTTTATTCTTTCTGCTCCTCCCTCTTCTTCATTTCACTTGTAGTTTTTATATGTTTGTAGTGTGTTAGTTTGTGGGTCTGTCCGAGTGTCTGTAGCTTTATAAAAAAAAAAAAACTACTGTGACGTGGAAATGTAAACAGATCCTCAGAAACCCGTCTACCTTGTTTCCTCATTAGTATTTACGTTTTGCAACGCATATTTTGAAGCCACGCCTAGTTTTCTGTTTACCTGCGCTGACAATTCGTTTACCTATGTTCGACAGGCTAGATAACAGTCAGCAAGAGCCATGATTCGCTTATCTCAATTATCACGCGAGCTGATTTGGCAATCATAATTGTTGAACAGACTGACGTTCGCGTAGAGATAAAAGCGGCTTCTTTGATCAGGGGGAAACGCGAGCAGAGAGTTCCCGACATAACTGTTTGATGTTCAACGTTTCAGGGGACTTAAGTAAAATAAAAAAAGGGCGATAACATTATCACCATACCGTGGAAGTATTTTGAACTACGGCAGTGGACAAAAATCAAAGAAAGCCCGTTCGCACAGAAACTGCCTGTGTTGTTGGTCGGTTTCGGTGAGCAAAATTCTTTATCTCGGGAGTCGAAAGAGTTGATTTTCCTGATATGGCCGAAGGCGCGACTTATCACACCAGTTAGTGAAATAACAGCATTTCTGAATAAATACTCCGTCCTCCCAAAGTCAGTTTATCAGTCCGCTTAGGAAATTTTGGAAATCTAGCTCGTGATTCTAAAGCCATTGTGAAAGTGTGTGATAGCATTTCATGGAGATTGTTCTATTTCTGATTGCGGTAATATATATTAGCATTTAGGTGATGTAATGTGTTAAAGGTTATCATTATAATTCACTGGGATTTTTCTAAGTTCTAAGACTAACATATTGAATAACATATAGCTAATTTTTCCAGCTGTAAGATAGATTTAATCACCCGCTATCATTCAGAAAGAGATGTTTTAATTGGCTAAATAATACACTAGGCGATTGATACTTGACGGAATTCAATTCATTTCTATCCATTATGTGTAATTATCTAAGTGATTAGTGTAATATCATGTGGCGAAACAAATAGCTAGTAATGACAAGCGATATTTGTAAAGTAGTCATAATTAAATTACCACTGATATTGTTGTGCTGAGTGTTTTACCGGGTGGGAGGGGAAAGGCGTATACCTTAAACCCAATCTGTCCCAGCTGAGCGAAGCATGATAAGATAGACTAGGACACGTGTGCCTTTTAATTTAATTAAATGACGGAGAGGATAGGATAGAATATTGATATTGTGGTTAAATGTTTTGTTTTCTTCCAAATCTAGTACTGATCACAAACCAGCTGCTAGCGGTCTAATAGTACCAGTAACATTCTTATTTAATATCGGGTCTTCGAGGTTGACCTGTTCGGTCCTCTTGCTTCATCTAGAAAGAGAGTCCAAACATATGAACTGTAAGAATAAGTATAACTGGACATATAAAATACCCAGATTTTTTGCATTTAATTGTATCAGCCCGCTGTGGCCAAATATATATATATAACATTGTTCCCGACTACTGACACTTGTGTTTTCCAAGCGAATCTATCCAAGAGAATACATTGGTTCATAATCGGCACTCAACCCAGGAGAGAAAAGCTGATAGGATATACCATCATTATTATATTTTTTACTAACAGTTTACCGACCAAATGTTTCCTTTAACTATTGGAAGTACTGTCTACTGTGAACACTAGATCGTGGTTTATATTTTGCTACATGAACTATCTGATGTGACATTACAAGTATCATATCCAATAAGCACCACCAAAGTAGGCGTTCCCCATTAGGAAAATTAATTATTCGTGGAGGAACTGGAACTCACTTCGGAGAAGCTCAACACTGGATTATGCTAACTGCACATGGATGTTAAGTTCAAGAGGTTATTAGTCCAGTAGTAAGTAAAGTGTGATTGATGTGGCCATGCATGAATGAGTGAGAGGAAATATGTTCTAGTTACGAAAACTGTACCATCCTTTAGTTTCTTTGCAATTACTGTTATTTTACAGGATAGCTTTACTAGGAACTGTGTTCTTTGCTATACTGTCTATTTCTATACCCTAGTGTTACTCTATGATTTTTTGGGGGTTATTAACTTTCTTGCGGGATCTTTTCTCAACAAGAGGGTAGGACACTTATGGGGTCATTTTCATAATTCTGTAACCTATGATTTTATTGATTTCTACATGTTTGATGTTGTGAGAGTTTAAATGATAATAAACTAAACAAAACTTAAATAATTGTGTTGGTCAGCCTAGCCCATACCCAATCTCCATTTACCATAGTTTTCACGTTTGTGTGTCTTGTTGTCAACATGAGGAAGGAAAAACAATGCCCTCTTAAATTTATAAAGGACAAGCAAGGCAAATTGCTTACTGCCCCGAAGGAAGTAATGGAAAGATGGAAAGAATATTTCTCAGAACTCCTTGATGGTGAGCAAGGTAGAGCATCAGAAATGATAACCACTAGCACAGAAGAGGATACAAATGGTGATGAAGATGACATAAAGATGGAAGAACTGAAGGCACCACTGGAGAAAATCAAGATGGGCAAAGCAGCAGGGCATGATGGTATAACACCAGAAATGGTTAAGTACATGGGAGCATCAGGCGACCTATTACTCTTAAGGGTCCTACAAGCAGCATGGTGCAACAAAGCCATACCAAAGGATTGGGAGATTGACATCATAACACCGATTTTCAAAAAGGGTGACAATCGACAATGTGGAAACCACAGAGGCATATCCCTTCTCAGTGTCCCTGGTAAAATCTACTCTAGAATCCTAGAGCAGAGACTCCGATGCCTAGCTGAACCACAATTGGATGAAGCCCAGTGCGGATTCCGAGCAAACCGAAGTACTCAAGACCTAATATTCACACTCAGGCAGCTGAGTGAAAAGGCCCTTGAGTACAAGAGTGAGATCCATCTTTGTTTCATAGATCTGGAAAAGGCGTTTGACAGGGTCCCCTGGAGCAAACTTTGGGACTGTTTGGCAAGGAAGAACATTCCAGCACCTCTGATACATGCAATACAGAGCTTCTACAAGTCTTGCAGAAATTATGTGAGGACAGCAAACTATAAGTCAGAAGAGTTCAGGACCACCACTGGTGTAAGACAAGGCGATATCCTGTCACCTTATCTTTTCATACTCCTCATGGACGATGTCATCAAGGCATGTAAGGAGAGAACAAGAAAGTATTCAGTGGGGTACTGGAAGATAAGACAGGTCTGTATTTCAGAGCTAGCATTTGCTGATGATGTTGTCCTGATTGCTAAATCAGAGACACATCTCCAATCCAACCTGCAAGTCTGGAAGGAAGAGCTGGAGAAGAGAGGGATGGTCATAAGCAGCTCTAAAACAAAATCCATGGTGATATCACGAGAAGAAAGAAAACATCAGATTAAGTTGGGAGAACAGGTCCTGGAGCAGGTCGACCACTTTAAATATCTCGGAGCTATTATAGACCAAAAGGGGGGCATCAAAGAAGAGTTGGCCACTCGAAAAGCAGCGGCTGGGAGACTTTATCAGGCCATAAATCGAGGATTCCTCAGCAAGAAAGAGGTTGGTAAGAAAACGAAGATGGCTGTATACCGCTCCACCTATGTCCCAGTCTTGACATATGGATGCGAGTCATGGGCAATGACTACAACCCACAAAAGCCAGATCCAAACCTCAGAAATGAGGTATCTGAGGAAGGTGGTTGAAGTAACAAGAAGAGACATGGTCCGCAACCAGACGATACGTCAAGGCCTAAAATCCCACCCGCTGCAGACCCAAATAGAACAGTCCCAACTAAAATGGTTTGGCCATGTCTGCAGAATGGGAGAAGATCGGCTACCACGACAAGCATGGGAAACAAAGAGCCAGGGATCCAGACCTCCAGAACGACCCAGAGTCTGCTGGGAGGACAACATTAGACAATCTTTGAAGGACCGAGGACTAGAATGGAACCAGGCCAGGAAGAAGACAGCTGATAGAATAGTCTGGCGCTCTCTCTTCCAAACCTCTACACCTCACGGTAGAAGAGGAACGACTAAGTAAGTAAGTAAGTGTCTTGTTGTCACATAACTGTGTGTGTGTGTGTGTGTGTATAATCGTGAGTGGTTAAACATATATATTCCATGTATGGAGAGTAGGACTGTCTGTTAACAAATTAGTCGTAAAGATAGGCTGGACTAGAGTATCTTCTCAATCCAGGGACAGATTCTACCCTTAAACTACTCACTAGTGAAATCTATTTCTTCTACCTTATTTCTCACTTATTGACCACTTTGCCTGTTCTTTTCAGACAGAACCAAATCTATCTTTAATACTTATCTAAAATTTACGACAACCATTACAAGAAGTCTACCACAAGCCATGTTGCATTCCCATCCTCCTTCAGATAATAGAGTTGTGCAAGGACCTTGTTTGTCAGTTTGATAGCTGGTACCTTTGGACAGCGGCCCTTCCCAGTCATTAAAAAATAGTTTTTCATATCATCGTAGTAGGAGTCATCTGCAACAATAAAATTCCAGAAGTGAATTTTCTTTACATGTATAGAGCATTACATGTACTATTATTATATATATACATGTATTGCATTGAAAAACAGGACTAACCTTAAAACTTGAAAAGGGCACAGCCTGCTTAAATTAAAATGTATATTATTAATTAATATGAATACATGAGTCTGAACTATTTAAAGAGCACTTTATGAAAGCTGTTTATACATATTTCTTTTCGAGGTAAGACTATCAATTAATGCCTGCTAGTCCGGACATTTCAGTACACCATCAGCTACTTTAGTTATGGTATTTTCCGGTCTCCTAGCCTTGACTCAATATGTCGGCCATTGGCATTGGGCCTTGCGATACCCTTCGCTTTTGAGATCATAATTCACCCTTTTATGTTGCAAAAGAAACGTTCATTCACTTACCAATTAATCAAAACATGCATTTTTTAGTCAAATTGGTAACTTTCTTAGCTTTTCAAGCTCGTGAAAAAATTAGATTGATGTGCGAATGTCTGAAGTGGTGATAACACATTCAATCCACGCTGTTATATCAACTGTGCGATCGTGTTAAATTGCTAAATAATATTAAAACCATTGTAAATTGTACATTTGAAGTTCAAAACATTGTTAATAAGTGATATACTTACGTACAGTCATCCTCAAATCAGAATATGTGATGAAGTTTGAACACAAGCTAGTATAAGTGGCATCCCGATCTTGATTGACATCGGGAGTTATCACGGTCGATGGAACAGCCTCGCTCTCCATCCTTCGCTAACATTTTTGGCTCAGCTTGAGGGTTACTGAACTTACTCAGTCAATGCTCTCGACCACCAAATATCAGAAGTCTTTGAAATTTCACAGGAATAAAGAAAAATGGCTCTCGAATCTGCTCATACCTTGCAAAGAATTATAACACCATTTAAAATGTCAAATTTGGTAACATTTCAACTTCACTTTGAGATATCGACATCTTCAACTTTGTTTTCTAAAGTTTGCAATATATGAAACTAAAGCTACACTTTTCCCCCTAAAAGTGGTGAAAACAGTATGCAAATTAGGGGTTTGGCAGTCGAGAGACCCTCATTTGAATGAAGCGGGGTGAGACGAAAACGTTCAGAGTTCGCAGCGCTCCGGGGCAAACTACGCAAAACGTTGCTGTTTGTTTTTATTAGTAAAAAAAATACTTCAATAGCTTTTATTTTTGGGAATTAATACACTTCAAAAGAGAAGAAGATAAAGAGTATCGTGATATAAATTTGATTGCAATCTGCTTAATAGCATAGGGACAGTGACGACTTAAACTTGACGAATTTCCCTGTTTACTCCACTTTCGTCTGTTTTCAACAGCACGAAGCGGGCGCTTTGTGGTACCTACTGATATGTTATAATTAGGATGTATTTGCTAATTCCAGACAATAATTTTGATTGCCGATACCTCATTATGTTATCATTTCTCTTTTCCAATTAATGTAAACAGAGGAAATTAAAAGTGTCAAAATTATGGATGTGCATGTGTAACTGAGTGTTTTCCTTTGTCCCAAAATGGGAATACAGGTAGGTAACCCAGAATTTGAAATGCTGGGGGACAGCCATGTTTTGGAAATAGGTTTTTTTCAGTTTTCGGCTATTGCCTAAAGTAGCCCAAAACATTCTAAATCAGTTCCAAAATTGCCCAAAAGTTGGTCAAAAAAACTTTTGATTTTTCAAATATTTTGGTTTTCAGATGTTTAAATTCTGGGTTAACAACCTGCATGAGCAAAACTGAAAATTAAAACACAAAAAAATAAAAAAGCTTCACCTAGGTCAACTTACCTGGCAATAGTATTCACAAGCCTCTCTCTTCTTTTAGTCATTGCCGTCTGCCTGTCATTAAGGATGTCCATTTCTGCTGTAAGTTTTTTCATCTGGTCAAGATCATTGGCCTCCAGGAGAACACGCAAAGCACTACGTATACAATCCTGCTCTTTGGTAAGTTCTGTCAATTCCGTTGTTATATGTGTCAATTCTGCCTGTAAATTGAAGCAGATGGTTGGATGAGTAAAATAATCAATAAAATTCAAAACAAAACAAAGAAAGGAATTAAATAAGTATTCTCTGACACTCAGGGGCCAAATGTTAAAGATAAAGGGCTACAAATCTTGCATAGCAGGGGAAACATTTGCTAAGCAGATAACTTCCCCTGATTGACTTTATTATCACAACTATCCAGCTCCCCATGGAGCAAAGGACTTCAACAAACGTCTGCCAAGTTTTCCTGTCCTGTGCCATCAGCTCAAAGTCTTTCCATGCCTTCTTTATCCCCTACATATCTGTTTCCAGTTCTCTTCTCCACGTGTTCTTTGGTCTGCCTCTACCTCTCTTTCCCTGTGGATTCCAGACCAAGGACTGCCTTGTAGTGCTATCAACAGGTTTCCTCAATGTGTGTCCAACCCACTGACAGTGTCTTTTCCGAATCTTCTGTTCCACTGGCACTTGTCTGGTTCCTGTCGTCTGGTTCTTGTCGTCAGTTTCACATTAGTGATCTTATTAACTGCAAATTCTTTTTGTTCTTCAAATGTGCTTGCTACCTGGTGTAGGTGATCATGTCTGTGTCCACAACTCTTGTCCCCAGTGCTGTTTATCTAATCTCTTGTCCTTTCTCCATGCAACAATGTCAAAATGTTTTGTATCTTCTTCCTCGGTCATGCTTATCTCTTTTCTCATTTGATCTGTTCCATTATCACAATACATTCCAACTTCCTTCTTTTCATAACAAGTCCAAAGAAAGTGGGCTACTCCCTTCTAATGGGAATAATAAGATTCCGTTGCACACTGGTTTCTTTCTGGATATCCTTAACCCTTAAACTCCGTTGCAACAGAGAGTTGCAAAGATTTTTAACCGCTGTGCCATTTTATTGCTCAGAACATTGCTTAAGAATTCTCACTAATAAATGTAGAAATTTAACCGTATAAAATCTAATCCACGTTTTCTAATCCTTAACGGAACTTCTTCGTCCCTTTTGATTGAAGTTTTGGTGGCATGCACACATGTATTTCTTTGTTATCATATTTATTTGCTAGTCAAGTATGATCTGATTATGAGAACATTTTTTTTTGTGGCCTGAGAGATATGGCAAGTCATTTTCCTACTAATTCTATGCCTCCTAGACAAATTGCTGCATCTAAAGCATTAAGTTTACTTGAAAGTATCATTAAGAGTGACGATGATTTGATGGACAGTGATAGTTTTTCATCAAATGATGGAAGTGTTACAGCAATGTCATCCATTTCAAATTCAGGTGATGAGAGGGCGTTACACCAGCCTGGCCCGTCGAAAGGTAAGAAAGCTAGGTTTACAACAACACTGGATGACTGGTCACAGGTTGAATCATAAACATGTAGCCTAAATAAATTGAGCATAACCTGTAAAAAGTTTCATTTGATATTATTCTAGTTTATGTGCTGGAAAATGACATAATATGGTAATGTATATATTGTGGGATTTTGTCAGTGTTGTGAATTTTTTCAGTGGTCGCAGCATACATTGTATAAATTCACTAAATGTGCTAAATTTTGCTATATCTAGTGTTGTGTTATTTCTAACATGGATTACCTTGATGTTGCAAGACTGAATAGTAAGTTTTAATGACTATAACATTAACTGGCCCTCGGTAAGTACATATTTTGCTATTAATTTTGTTGTGTTTTTCAAATAACATTCAGCATTTTTTAATGTCTACTAACTGCATAAATAATGTCAAAATGAACAACTATTTCGATGCTTTAGGCAAAATTGACAACGATATCACCACCAAGACAATCGATACTAAATGGGAACAACTGAGAACAGCAATGACAGAAGCAGCTGTAGCGACCACCGGATACCTAGTACATAAAAAGAAAAAATGGATGAGAGAAGATACTTGGGATAAAATACAAGAAAGGAAAACAGCAAAACTTAAACTACTAGCGGCAAGTACACATAATGCAGTTGAATCTTGCAAACTAACTTATAACTTGTTAAATAAAGAAGTGAAGACAAAAACTCGAAGAGATAAAAGACATTTCATCAATGAACTGGCCGTAGAAGCTGAAAATGCTGCAAGAACTGGTAATAGTAGGTGCCTTTATCAAATTACAAAACAACTATGTCACCAGCCTACTGCTATGGAAACACCTGTTAAAGGTAAATTAGGGAATGCAATACCAACAGAAAAAGAACAAATGAAGAGATGGGCTGAGCACTTCATGGAGGTGCTAAACAGACCACCACCAACAGTAACACCTGATTTTAATAATGAAACATCCACAACCACCTTGCCAATAACTTGCGATGAATTCACGCTGGACGAGATCAAACAAGCCGTTAAAAGATTAAAAAATTTTAAAGCTGCTGGAGTTGACGAAATTTCAGGGGAAATGATTAAAGCAGTTAATGACAACAACCTCTTGAGAATTTTAGATATTATAAATGAAGTATGGAGAGAAGAACAACCACCACAACAATGGAAAGACAGTATTATTGTAAAGTTACCGAAGAAAGGTGATCTATCAGACTGTAATAACTGGCGTGGTATATCTCTATTATCAGTACCTGGAAAATTATTATGTTGCATGATGTTAGAAAGACTTAAATTGCATGCTGACGAAAAGATCAGAGAAGAACAAGCGGGTTTCAGGCCGAAACGATCATGTATTGATCAAATATTCACACTAAGAACAATTATAGAAGAATCAGTGGAAAGGCAATCGCCACTTATTATCACCTTCGTCGATTTTCAAAAAGCCTTTGATAGTCTACACCGCCCATCATTGTGGAAGATACTTACAATCTATGGTTTTCCAACAAAATATGTGAATATAATCAAAGCGCTATATGACAATGCAAGATGTTGTGTTAGAACAAATAAAGGGAATACAGAATGGTTTACAGTAGAAACAGGGGTGAAACAAGGCTGTATTATGTCACCACTACTTTTTGGAATAGCTATTGATTGGGTTATGAGAAACTATACCCACAATGAACAATTGGGTATAAAATGGACAAATGGAAAATTCCTGGGGGACCTGGATTTCGCAGATGATGTAGCATTCTTAAGTTCAACACCAAGACAATCCCAAGAAGCAATAAATAATTTGTGTCATCTCTCGGTTAAAATTGGTCTCCAAATAAATGCCTCTAAAACTAAAGCTATGAACTTTTCTAACGAGACCTTTGATATCATCTTGAACGGGGAAAAACTACAGAAAGTTGAAAGTTTCAATTATTTAGGCAGTAAAATGACTCAGGATGGTGACACAACAAGAGAAATCCATACTAGAATTGCTTTGGCAGCTAGCGCCTTCAATAGATTATCTAACATTTGGAAATTACGATCATTGAATATACATACCAAGCTTCGTCTGTTTAATTCAAATGTTATCTCAGTGTTAACATACGGCTGTGAGAGTTGGAAAATAACAAAATCATTGGAGAACAAGCTGAATACATTCGAGAACAAATGTCTTAGAAAACTCATGAACATCAGTTGGAAAGAATTCAAGACTAATCGACAAATAAGAGAAGACTCTAGGCAGAAATATGTCTCCGACTATATAAGGAAAAGACGATGGTCATATATCGGTCATGTCCTACGAATGCAAAACAACAGAATACCACTACAGGCGCTCACTTGGGTTCCTGAGGGTAAGCGGAAAAAAGGAAGACCAAAAGAAACACTCAGAAGAACAATAATAAGAGAAGGAAGAACGTTGGGCCTAAATAATGTGCAAGAGCTAAGAGGAGTGGCGTCACAACGAACAACCTGGAGAGCACTGGTTTCTGCCTTATGCGCCGTGTTTGGCGCTTAAAGAATTTATTATTATTATTATTAACTGCATGTTTGTTAATACTAAAACAAATCAATTAATAATTACAATTCTCCTTCTATCCCTCTTCAAGCTGGTATATAATGTGCATGTTCAAAGGAAAATTCAAAAATAAATTTAGACTGAAAGATGAACACTTCATTCTTTAAAATTCTGCCCAAAAGAAGCCCAGCAAAAGGTGCAAAATAATTCTGGAAGCAAAGAGTTACTTTTTTATTTAGCTGCTCATACTTACTTACTTACTTAGTCGTTCCCCTTCTACCGTGAGGTGTAGAGGTTTGGAAGAGAGAGCGCCAGACTATTCTATCGGCTGTCTTCCTCCTGGCCTGGTTCCATTCTAGTCCTCGGTCCTTCAGAGATTGTCTAATGTTGTCCTCCCAGCGGACTCTGGGTCGTCCTCGGGGTCTGGATCCTTGGCTCTTTGTTTCCCATGCTTGTCGTGGTAGCCGATCTTCTCCCATTCTGCAGACATGGCCAAACCATCTTAGTTGGGACTGTTCTACTTGGGTCTGTAGGGGGTGGCATTTTAGGCCTTGACGTATCGTCTGGTTGCGTACCATGTCTCTTCTTGTTACTTCAACCACCTTCCTCAGATATCTCATTTCTGAGGTTTGGATCTGGCTTTTATGGGTTGTAGTCATTGCCCATGACTCGCATCCATATGTCAAGACTGGGACATAGGTGGAGTGGTATACAGCCATCTTCGTTTTCTTACCAACCTCTCTCTTGCTGAGGAATCCTCGATTTATGGCCTGAAAAAGTCTCCCAGCTGCTGCTTTTCGAGTGGCCAACTCTTCTTTGATGCCACCCTTTCGGTCTATAATAGCTCCGAGGTATTTAAAGTGGTCGACCTGCTCCAGGACCTGTTCTCCCAGCTTAATCTGATGTCTTCTTTCTTCTCGTGATATCACCATGGATTTTGTTTTAGAGCTGCTTATGACCATCCCTCTCTTCTCCAGCTCTTCCTTCCATACTTGCAGGTTGGATTGGAGATGTGCCTCTGATTTAGCAATCAGGGCAACATCATCAGCAAATGCCAGCTCTGAAATATAGACCTGTCTCATCTTCCAGTACCCCACTGAATACTTTCTTGTTCTCTCCTTACATGCCTTGATGACATCGTCCATAAGGAGTATGAAGAGGTAAGGTGATAGGATATCACCTTGTCTTACACCAGTGGTGGTCCTGAACTCTTCTGACTTATGGTTTGCTGTCCTCACATAATTTCTGCAAGACTTGTAGAAGCTCTGTATAGCATGAATCAGAGGTGCTGGAATATTCTTCCTTGCCAAACAGTCCCAAAGTTTGCTCCAAGGGACCCTGTCAAACGCCTTTTCCAGATCTATGAAACAAAGATGGATCTCACTCTTATACTCAAGGGCCTTTTCACTCAGCTGTCTGAGTGTGAAGATTAGGTCTTGAGTACTTCGGTTTGCTCGGAATCCGCACTGGACCTCATCCAATTGTGGCTCAGCTAGGCGTCGGAGTCTCTGCTCTAGGATTCTAGAGTAGATTTTTCCAGAGACACTGAGAAGGGATATGCCTCTATGGTTTCCACACTGTCGATTGTCACCCTTTTTGAAAATTGGTGTTATTATGGCGATCTCCCAATCCTTTGGTATGGTCTTGTTGCACCATGCTGCCTGTAGGACCCTTAAGAGTAACAGGTCGCCTGATGCTCCCATGTACTTAACCATTTCTGGTGTTATACCATCATGCCCTGCTGCTTTGCCCATCTGGATTTTCTCCAGTGCTGCCTTCAGTTCTTCCATCTTTATGTTATCTTCATCACCATTGGTTTCCTCTTCTGTGCTAGTGGTTATCATTTCTGATGTTTGACCTTGCTCACCATCAAGGAGTTCTGAGAAATATTCTTTCCATCTTTCCATTACTTCCTTCGGGGCAGTAAGCAATTTGCCTTGCTTGTCCTTTATAAATTTGAGAGGGCATTGTTTTTCCTTCCTCATGTTCTTTAGGGTCTTATAGAACAATTTCTGGTTTTCTTGTGCATCTTTTTCTAGCTTTTCTCCAAATTCTTCCCAGGACTTCTGTTTTGCTGCTAGCACTTTGTTCTTTACTTCTGTACTGAGTGTCACATATTCTCTATATTTTTCCATTTGTCCTGTTGTGTTTTTAGCTCCTAAGTATTGTTTCCATGCCATTTTCTTCTCTCTTATTTTCTCTTTGACTTCCTCTGTCCACCAAGGTGTCCTCTTTCTCTGGTTCCCAAGTCGGACTTCACCACATGCTTCTGCAGCAGCTGTCTTTATGATATCCTTGAATTTAATCCAGAGGGTTTCCAAGTCATCAGGTTGTTCTTCTGTGTTGTTCACCGCTGCAGCAATAAGCCCCTGATATCTGGTCTTAATTTCTGGCTCTCTCAGCTTGTAGGTCCTAATGCTCATTTCTCCTGCTCGTTTACTTGGTTTCTTGCGTGATGTTGAGCAGTTCCTAGGCTGAGCAACTCTTTCAGTTGTTCGTTTGATTGTTAGCAGGTAGTGATCACTTCCAATCTCTGGCCCCCTCCAGACTCTTGCATCTCGGACATATTTGAATGAGCTTCTCCGAACAATGGCATAGTCAATCACTGACTTCTCATTCTTTGTTGGTTCACATCTAGTGTATGCATGTATGCGCTTATGGGGGGAACTTTGTGTTTGTAATGATCAGATTCTGCTCACTGCAGAATCTAAGGAGTCGCTTTCCATTGTCATTGAGAGTGTCTTCTCCATATCTTCCGATAACTCCACCCCATCTAGCATGGTCATTTCCAACTCTGGCATTAAAATCTCCGAGCATGATAACTTCATCTAGGCAGTCATCCACTGTCCTTTGAAGCAGCTCGAAGAATTCCTCCTTGACCTCTGCTCTCTCATCCTCATTTGGCCCATACACTATGACCAGGTTGACTATGGTTTCTCCTTCTTTTAGTTTCACAACCATAGTTTAGCTGCTCATTATATTCTTTAACATTTTTTTATAAATATTCTTTAACATTCTTTTATAAAAACACATCCCTATGGCTTCCTTGGATTTTCCTGCTTGTCTACTAACTGTCCGCGACCTCACTTTCAAATGACATGATTGGCTCTATGTAACACTTAAGAACTCTCTTTCTTAGTCACATTGACAAAAGATTTGTTGCATAAAATAATTTTAATTTTACTGAACACTGCTTCTGCCTCGACTATTCTGCTCTTCACCTCTGAGATTAATCTCAAAAACAGCATTCAATATAATGAGAAGCATTGCGTGCACCATCTTTGTCAAGAGAAGTGAGAAAGATAGTTCAGCGTCACATTCATTCTTTACCCTTGAGCTCTGCAAGAAGCATAGACCTTCAAGAAACTCCTGTTGCCATCAACATGGCCACTGTTTCCACGACTTCCTTTTCATTTTCATTTCCATCTCCGGTTTCCTTCTCTGTGTGTTTTTTGGGTCTAACCCTAAATCTCTTGCTGGTACCAAACTGTATCGGCTATCCAGAACAAGCACTGTCTTGTAATGCTATCAACAGTTTCCTCAACAGTGTGTCCTATCATTCGCCAGCATCATGTTGTCATCTCCTGTTCCACAGACACATGTCTGGTTCTTGTCATCAGTTCCACACTGGTGACCTTGTCATGCTATTTGATCTTTATTGTCTAAGCAAGCATCCATTTATGAACATCCGTAATGTCTTAGTTACCGTTTTCATTGTTCTTCATGTTTCAGATCCATACAATAGGACTGACTTGACATCTGACTTGACATCTGACTTGACATCTGACTTGACATCTGACTTGACATCTGACTTGAAGATTCTTATTTTTGTGTTGGACCTAAGTTACGCAGAGTGTTACATAGGCCTTGTCATATTGATAATCAGTAAACAAGCAAGAAGATTCCTGAAGATAGGGTTTTCCAGAGGAATGTTATGAATTACATGTACAGCAAAAGAGAGTAATAAACTGTCCTTAACCCTTTCCAGTCCAATTCTCCTAAAAGTGCCCATATTTTATCTCTTTTTAATGGCACGTCTGATTTGCCTAAAAGTGCCCAATAATAGGTTACTTATTTCATTGCTAAGCGACAATGGAAGTCTCGAGCATATAAGATTTTGCGAGTTTCTGGGTGATAGAGGCCATTTCAAAGGTTTATTTTGATATCGATCGCGTTTTTCTAAGCCAAGTAGTTAATTTTGTTGTTGATTTTTTCAAAAATTACACTTTCTAAAAATGTTATTTCATGCAATGGAAGAGATTTTAAATGAACTTTAAAGGAATATATCGACATTTCTGTGTTATTTTGATAGTGAAAATGATTAATCCTACATCAAAGTGGACTATGATCCAGTTAATGATGATAGTGAAAGTAGGAAAATCGATGCAGGAGCTAGTAACATTGTAGACTATGGATAGAGTGATACATTTACTCCTATGGAATTGTTCCAGTTGTATTAGCTCCCAACATACTCCCAACTTGCAACAGCTTGATCTTCATATAACTGTGCCCAAGCTCGCACCCTGGAGAGGACACTTCAGCATAAAGGTGTTGGCACAACATGGGAATAAGCAGTTAAGCTCCCCCAACAAGCAGAAGAGAAATGAGCATGCTGAAAGGAACACCAGGAACAAAATCAGCTGAGGGCTATCACTTCAGGGGCGCAGTCCCATAGTCAGTCATGAAGGAAGTAGCTACTACTGCTACTAGCTCCCAGGGTCTGAACATAACGTGTCTAATGAAGCAGAAACTTACTATTTTTGTCTTATTATTTATAACCGAAGATGGACTTAAATAAACCAACACTAATTATGTTGTTTCGGAGTGAGCATAATCAAAACCAAAATCCATCGAGCATAAACTGTCAGAATCATGGACAGAAAAAAAAAATGTGTTCAGTATGTTCAGTACTGAACAAATTAAGAAAAAACAGACGCTTGTAGAGTTCTAGAGACAGCTTATGATTGTAAATATTATTCTCTAGATTAGTGTAAATGTGTCTGATATTCAGTTTCATGAAAACATGTAAATAGAGTATATATAAGCTTTCCAGCGCAAGACTATGATAGAGGATAGTAAATTTTTGGTTTTGACATTTTTTTATTAATTGCGAAAAAAATTTAAATGTAACATTAATATAGACAGGAAATAAAATATGCCCATTTTACTGTACACATAACTTTGTTTTTGTGTTATTTTACTTTGGATATTTTATAAATAACTTTTTAAACATAAGAAATAGTTAAGAAAAAGAGTTCTGTCCCTTTGCTTGGTCGTTAAGGGTTGAAATATTAGCACAGCTGTGGACTGTAAAGGGTAAAGAAGCAAATATACAAAGACAGCGTTTCACACGTTAGAAGAAAGTAGTCCATTTTCATTGGGTAGGTTATGAGAAGATCAAAGCTGAAATACATAGTGACACAAGAAAGATTGATGGAAAAAGAAACAACAGGGCAACAGAGAGAGAAGACACTGAACACTTAACATCGTAGCATGTAAAAAAAAACAAATCACCAACGGAATTAATCAACACTGAGCACAGGAAACTGTGGAGAAACATGATCACCTATACCAACTGGCATGGCATGAAGAACACTGCATCACAGCTTGTATTATGCCTTGAAAATTTTATGAAAACAGCTGGATATCATCATCATCATCAGCTGCCATCTCCACATCAAAGGTGAGCTGTAATGGATCTCCAACGTCTCATGTCTCTTGTCTTGATGGTGGATTATGATAGACTCTTTCCTTTCCATCTCTTAATGTTATCTTCCCACTTATAGCGCTGTATTCCTCTATCAAATTTGCCTTCATTTTCTTCCTTCCATTATGGTCTTTAGCAAGGTGTTTATGCCTTTTTATATGGATATAATACAACAGTAAACACTCTTACCTGGAGATCACTGAGAGATTCCTCATGCCTCATCAGTATTAAAGTTGACGTGGATGGCACAGCTTCACCTGGCTCCAGCTTTGGTTGTACTAGAACTTCTGCTGCCCTGTTAAACACCAAAAACTGCTTAGTTCCACAATTTAAAAGGATATCTACAAATATTAATATTTAGAATTATGAAATGTCACAAATAAATGAACAGCCTGGATTGCATTTTTACAGATGATGAAACATCAGATTGAGAAATAAGAACTTTGATAGAAATGAAAAGTATTTTATGCAACAATTCTTTGTCAATAAAAGTAAGAAATAGAGTTCTTCAATGTCATAAAGAGTCAAGTGAGTCATGGACAATTCGTTAACAAGTAGGGAAAGCACTAAAGGAAAAAACAGATGTGGTTTCACAGAAGAATATTTAAAATACTATGGACAGCTAACAAGAGAAATGAGGATGTCCTAAAAGAGGCCAATGTGACAAGGAAACTTAGTCCTCATATTAAAAGGAAACAATCCACATTCTTTAGGCATGTCATGAGAAGAAATCTGGAATAATAATAATAATAATAGCCCCTTCAGTCATAACTGACTATGGGAATGCGCCCCTGAGGTGACAGCCCTCAGCTGCTTATTTTCCTGGTGCTCCTTTCGACGTTTTCTCCTCACCTCTGCTTCTTGTGTGAGCCTCTCTTCGCTCAATCTGAGGTGGCGCCGTAAATAGCATCGCCACTTAGTGCGATCGGCAGCTTCATCCTCCCATGTTGCTGGATCCATGTCCAGTGCCCTCATATCTCTCTTGCACACATCTTTGAACCTCAGCTGTGGTCGCCCAAATGTTCTCTTGCCATCTGCTAATTGTCCGTAGAAGATATCTTTTGGGATGCGACCATCTTCCATGCGGCGAACATGGCCAAGCCAGCGAAGTCTGCGCTGTCTAAGAAGCGTATACATACTTTGAAGGCCAGCACGTGACAACACCTCGACATTTGTCACTTTATCTTTCCACGAGATGCCGAGGATGCGGCGTAGACACCGAAAATGGAAGGTATTGAGCCTTCTTTCTTGCTTAGCATAGGTCGTCCAGGTCTCGCTGCCATATAGGAGTGTGCTGGTGACGCAGGCATTATATACCGCAGCTTTGGTCTTCATTGTGAGTTTAGAGTTTCCCCAAACACGCGATGTGAGGCGGGCAAAGGTAGCTGCAGCTTTGCCAATGCGGCTGTCGATTTCTGTATCCAGTGAGAGTTTGTCATTGATGGTAGACCCTAGGTATGTGAAGTGGTGCACCACTGCCAATTCATAGTTATCGATAGTGATAACTGGTGCAGCATCCACATCCTGACTCAGCACATTCGTTTTCTTTAGACTTATTGTGAGGCCAAAGTCCTTGCATGCTTTAGTGAAGCGATTCATCAAGCTCTGAAGCTCCTGTTGGCTTTGAGTGACGACTGCAGCATCATCAGCGAACAACAAGTCTCTTATAGTGACCCTTCTGATTTTTGTTTTTGCCTTCAGCCTTGAAAGATTAAACAGACGGCCATTTGACCTAGTGTGAAGGCATATTCCTTCAGTTGCATCTCTGAATGCATGTTTCAAGAGTAAGGCAAAGAAGATTCCGAAGAGGGTCGGAGCCAGAACACAGCCTTGTTTAACGCCACTTCGTATATCAAAGGGCTGTGACGTGCTTCCAGCATATTGGACTGTTCCCTTCATGCCGTCATGGAATGACTTTATCATTTCCAGCATTTTAGAAGGGCAGCCTATTTTGAGGAGGATTTTAAAGAGTCCATCCCTACTAACCAGGTCGAATGCTTTTGTGAGGTCTATAAAGGCGATATATAATGGTCTTTTCTGCTCTCTTGATTTTTCCTGAAGCTGGCGGAGAGAGAAGATCATGTCTGTTGTTGATCTGCCAGCTCGGAATCCACACTGTGACTCTGGATATATGCGCTCAGCTAACTTGTGTAGTCACATTAAGATGACTTTGGCAAAAACCTTACCAACAATACTAAGAAGAGAGATGCCTCTGTAGTTATTGCAATCACTTCTGTCTCCTTTATTTTTATACAGTGTTACAATCTTGGCATCTCGCATGTCTTGAGGAATAGTGGTCTCTTCCCAGCACTGGCACAGCATCCTATGCAGGGGATGTAATAGCGTGCTCTTACAGCATTTGATTAAATCAGGAGGAATCCCATCACTGCCTGGTGCTTTGCCAGAGGCCAAGCTATCAATGGCCTTGCTGAGTTCCTCTAATGTTGGTTCGGCATCCAGCTCCTCCATAGTTGGCAGACTGTTGACACCATCAAGGGCTGCAGGCGTAACGGTATTGTCTCTAGCGTAAAGCTCAGAGTAGTGCTCGACCCACCTCTCCATCTGCTTACCCTTATCGGTTAGCTTCTCTCCGCTGATGGTTTTTAGCAGTGCCGTCTTACTTTTATGGGGGCCAAGTGCTTTCTTTATACCGTCATACATTTGTCTAATGTTGCCTGTTTGTGCTGCGATCTGGATGCTCTCACTGAGCTGGAGCCAGTAGTCATTTGCACAGCGTCGAGCAGTTTGTTGAACTTTGCTTCTCGTAGCCCTCAGGATCTGTAGGGTTCTGGCACTCGGTGAACGTTTGTATTCATTCATAGCACTGCGCTTAGCTTCAATGACAGGTGCCATCACATCTGACGAAGCATCAAACCAGTCATTTGACTTTGCTGTTTTCTTACCAAAGGTGGCAAGTGCAGTACTTTGAATGGTGTTTCGTAGATGCTCCCAGTTCTCTGTAATAGTATCACCATGCTGAGGGCTACTGAGCACTTTCTCAAAGGTCGCAGTGAATTGAGCGATCATGAAAGGGTCTGACATCTTGCTGGTATCAATGCGTGGTTTCCCTTCATGTCTGACACGATAGAGTTTTCTTGGTTGTGCTCTGATTTTGCAGCAAACCAAGGAGTGATCTGTATCACACTCTGCACTATGGTACGAGCGCGTGGAGAGCACAGACCTGAGGAGTGGCCTTCTGACGAGAATCGGGTCAAGTTGGTGCCAGTGCTTGGATCGTGGGTGTCTCCATGACACCTTATGCTGGGGTTTTGTCTGAAAGTAGGTGTTGGTCACGCAGAGGTCATGGTGGACGCACAACTCTAAGAGCCGTTGTCCATTTTCATTCATCTTGCCAATACCAAACCTGCCCAGACATGAAGGCCATGAAACATTATCGGCACCCACTCTAGCGTTAAAGTCACCAAGGAGAACAAGCTGTTCTTGCCTAGGTATGCTTTTGATAATTGCTGTTAGATTCTCATAGAACTCATCTTTAGCTTCTGAGGCAGAGTACAGAGTAGGAGCATACACACTGACAAGGGTGATGGGACCTGTGCTAGTTTGCAGGCGGAGCGTTAACAGGCGTTCTGATCCATTCTCGCCTGGTTCAACTATTTTAGTTAGCGATTTTTTTACCGCAAAACCTACTCCGTGTTCTCTAGCTTTATTAAGATCTTTCCCTTGCCAATAAAATGTGTAGTCCTTCTCGCTCACCGTTCCAGAGCCCGCCAGGCGCGTTTCCTGAAGTGCAGCTATATCCACCTGAAGTCGTTTAAGCTCATCATTAATTATGGCTGTCTTCCTTACATCGTTTACATCCTGTAGGTTTTCGGATAGTCCAGTCAACATAGTCCAGACGTTCCAGCATCCCAATCTGAGAGTTTGCTTATTTCTATTTTTTCGATAATTGCTTGGTGCAAAATTTTCTGTCCACAGTTCGGGTTTGACCCTAATCCCCATGCACCCAATGGGGAAAGCAGACAGTGGCGGGACAACACCTTATTGACTGGGGGCTGCCCAGCTTGAAGCGGGCGGTAGCTGTCCAGTGAGATCCTAGAATCTCTCCCACTGTCGGAAGTAGCCCCTGGCGCCATGCCCTACGCCAATTGGGCAAAATGCTTATAACCGGTAACTGCTACTTCCCGTGTTTTGCCGACACCTATAGGGTGAAGCTGGAGTGTCCTCTCCAGGGCGCGAGCTTGGGCACAGTTATATGGAGATCAAGCTGTTGCCCATGCAGCATGTTCCCCCTCTCCACACAGCCGGTAGATCCAAAGGAACGGCAGTAGCCGATACAGTTTGGTACCAGCCATGTCACAGGAGTTGCCAGAATAATGTCGAATCGACATTAGACTGCCTTAGGGACTCCGACTCCGGATTTATCCTCAGGGTTTACTCCCGAAGCCAATTCCATAAATGGATATTCCCGCAAGGCAGCGGTGGTTTGAATTCAGAGTTCCTTCTCTTAGATAAGCTACCAACCAAGGATCACGAGCCCTATTTGCCCGAAGCTGCTGGTTTTAAGGCGCCAGTCGCTCGCCTTTGCCCCTTCAAACAGTTCCGCCGGGCTCAAATTGAGCCACACGTGAAGGCCGGGAGCTGGACTTGGTTGTCAGAGGCTGTTTGAGGCGCGTGCCATAGAAGTATTTTATCTGCAGTGAGAGCTTATCCTCACTACAACTCCCGGCAATAACAACCTTTGGAATATATTGTGACAATAGGAAAGGCTGAAAGTGAAAGGGATAGAGGATGACAAAGAGAGAAGATATACTGGACAGTTTGACATCATGGCATGGAAAGAATCAAAAACAGATTTGATAAACAGTTACTGGAAACAGTAAGTTGTAGAGAGTCATGATCTCCTATACCACCAGGCATGGTACTCAAAGAAGACGAAATACTATTTCTGACATCAGTTCGACATTAGTAATCTTATTAACTGCAAATTCTTGTTGCTCTTCAAATTCTTTTCCTACCCACTTTTGAAACATCTCAATGGATGCAAATAATCAGCACAGTCTTCATCGTCACAATGAAAATGTTGGAAAGCCTTGCTTGAAATATGCACAGCATCAACAAATCACATGGTTTGGGAATCTGGTCACATGTTAGAGATAAGCCCATAAAAGGAACTGCAGTAAAGTTAAATAAAACAATGTGAAGAATAAAAATGTGGAATTGGGGAAGTTTTAATAAGACGCAAGAAAAATACAGCCCAGTGGGTGCTGAGCTGAGGGAGATGGGACTGCTGCTTGGAACTGGAAAAGATTGTGCACTTTGTCCTGGCGACAGTCTTGATGATATAGCATGACCAATGACCTTAATGCAGTCAGATTTTTGGAGATTGTGCACTTTGTCCTGGTGACAGTCTTGATGATATAGCATGACCAATGACCTTAATGCAGTCAGATTTTTGGAGATTGTGCACTTTGTCCTGGTGACAGTCTTGATGATATAGCATGACCAATGACCTTAATGCAGTCAGATTTTTGGAGATTGTGCACTTTGTCCTGGCGACAGTCTTGATGATATAGCATGACCAATGACCTTAATGCAGTCAGATTTTTGGAGATTGTGCACTTTGTCCTGGCGACAGTCTTGATGATATAGCATGACCAATGACCTTAATGCAGTCAGATTTTTGGAGATTGTGCACTTTGTCCTGGCGACAGTCTTGATGATATAGCATGACCAATGACCTTAATGCAGCCAGATTTTTGGAGATTGTGCACTTTGTCCTGGCGACAGTCTTGATGATATAGCATGACCAATGACCTTAATGCAGTCAGATTTTTGGAGATTGTGCACTTTGTCCTGGTGACAGTCTTGATGATATAGCATGACCAATGACCTTAATGCAGTCAGATTTTTGGAGATTGTGCACTTTGTCCTGGCGACAGTCTTGATGATATAGCATGACCAATGACCTTAATGCAGTCAGATTTTTGGAGATTGTGCACTTTGTCCTGGCAACAGTCTTGATGATATAGCATGACCAATGACCTTAATGCAGTCAGATTTTTGGAGATTGTGCACTTTGTCCTGGCAACAGTCTTGATGATATAGCATGACCAATGACCTTAATGCAGTCAGATTTTTGGAGATTGTGCACTTTGTCCTGGCAACAGTCTTGATGATATAGCATGACCAATGACCTTAATGCAGTCAGATTTTTGGAGATTGTGCACTTTGTCCTGGCAACAGTCTTGATGATATAGCATGACCAATGACCTTAATGCAGTCAGATTTTTGGAGATTGTGCACTTTGTCCTGGCAACAGTCTTGATGATATAGCATGACCAATGACCTTAATGCAGTCAGATTTTTGGAGATTGTGCACTTTGTCCTGGCAACAGTCTTGATGATATAGCATGACCAATGACCTTAATGCAGTCAGATTTTTGGAGATTGTGCACTTTGTCCTGGCGACAGTCTTGATGATATAGCATGACCAATGACCTTAATGCAGTCAGATTTTTGGAGATTGTGCACTTTGTCCTGGCGACAGTCTTGATGATATAGCATGACCAATGACCTTAATGCAGTCAGATTTTGGGGGGTAGGAGTAATTTGAACTGCGTATGGGGCTGGCAAACTCTTCATGTAAAACAAATTGCTACATAAACTACTGCCACAAGAGTATATGAATGATTGCTGCAGGCTTCCTGCAAGGGGATGTAGGCCAGCCCAGCTACCCAAATGATAACCTACATAGAGTTGAACCGGGTATTCCAAGCATAAGATAAACACCAGTTTTATTGTGCATGGATAAAAACCAAACAAAATATAACCATTGTATCTTAGATGACTTGCATAAGTTACATTTGTCAGAGTTGTATTATCTTTATCTAGATGCACAGATTTTAAACAACATGGGCCAATGAGTGAATCATTCATTACTTCCTTGGATGTGTGCCATTAGTCACATGCTTTTATATCTCTCATCTTTTTCCATTTTCACCATCTCTGTCCAGGTACGTCGTCCTGTTCCTCGTTTATAATTTACTTAAAAAAAACATTATTTTTTTTTAAACTTTTACTTAGTGTGGTGCCGAAGTTTGCATTCTTGAATTAAGTGTGTCATACTGGCTTCTGAGAGCCCATGAAGAATTTGTCCTAATTCCGTTGACATCCATCCGTTTATGTTCAGATTCAGATTTTTCAGCAATAAAATAACCACTAGTGGCTTGCTTGACTGTACACATTGACCAGCGACTTTTCAGGGTGAGCTACATAGTGTTCCTTATTCTATATAGCATATTATATTGCTTGTTTTTCATGCGTTAGTTCTACCAGGCAGCAATTTCTGTGCATTTTTTGTGGCATTGTCTAATGTCTGTAATGCTTATGTATCCCCCCTTCAATGTTCTTAGATTTATCTCTCTTTACCCTGCTGCATATGCATGGAGGCATATCTGGGTCATCCTTATATGACCACCAGCTAAGCACTATGCTGTAGTACATATATGTGGAAGTGAACCTCTGTATATGAGGCTGATTACACCCTCACTGACTCTCAAAATCATCCACATACTTTCAGGGATTTCCCCTGCAGTGAAACTTGTTGAGAACCCAGCATTGCACACTAAGCTTGGAGGAGTCACTTGAGCCCCAGACGTAACTAGTTGACCTAGTTGAGGATCTCACTATGGACCCAGTGATAGGCAGGGAAGCTGAGAAGTGGCTCTATGCAGGGCGTGACAATTCCTTGGGACAGCCCAGAACCAGAGCATAGTATTTTAGATCTGCATAGTATAGAGCCCCCTTGTATGGCAGCAAATGCACAGTATGCCACGTGCTTCTTACTTCTAGCTTGGGACCAGATGTGATGATCCTTTAAATGCCAGCCAAGCTGGAGAAACTGGAGCTCATGACTTCAACTCAACACATTTCAGAATGGCAGAAAAGCCACAGGAAAAGCCTAGATCTACAGTGTAGATAATACCCAGGAGTCTTCAACTTGGTATTTGCTGTAAAAGAGCGAAAAGCTCAGCATTCCTAGTTAAACAACAACAACAACCCTGCTGCGTTTCAAGAAACATTCTCGCAGAGAAGCCCCATCCTGATTTCTCACCACGCACTACAGACCCATCACTGTACACAATGGAGTCATCATCGCCAGCATGATCACTTATCAGCTGATTAATCTCCAGCTCTGCTTTTCCATTGCCCCAAGATCTGCACTCTCTGCCAAGGCTAATGATGACCTGCTGGTAGTTTATCCAGTTCTCCCCTGACTTACTCCATTCTTCCCCTTTGGATACATTTTCAACCCTGGTCACCTGACCAATCGTAGCATCTGCCTGTGCCATCCATGACATCCCCCTCTTGATTCTTGCTACTTTGATGTCAGCTACATTCTCATGTAGGGGGAGTCTTTTGTCGGTGGTTACCCCATACATGCCACACGCTATGGTTTACCCATAATCTGTACAAGGTGTTTGCGTTTCCAGATGTGTATGGCCCGTACATACCGTCTGTACGGGTTTTTTCGCCTAATTATTAAATATACATATAAATCGATCGTCTTGTGCCACTACCGTAGCCGTAATTTGCGTCATGATATTCGACGAGATTTTAAGCCAAGTAGATTTTAAAAAATCAACCAATGAAAATCAAGCTGCCTATTTTTCAATTGCTGTGGGATGTGCAGTAGTCTGCATGACGTGTTGTTCATTCACCATATTTCGCTAATGCTAGCGGCAGGTTACTGATTATTTGAACGATTACGCAGCACTGAGTTCTTTTTGAAGTCAAGCCTATTGTTTAGTATTAATTTCCAGTTTAGTATTGGTAAGTAATTCATTTTGTTTTTTAAATATTACAATAACATTGTTTAGATGAAGTTAGATTTAACTATCAGATAACTTAGGCCTATGCTTTCTTTTCCCCTAAGGATTAGCATAATTTATTATTTACGGCTGCTTAAAAAAAAAAAGGCGGATACATATTATTTGATTTCATTAAAACTTGTAGAAAGTGCGTAAGAAATGTAAATTTGAAAAATAATACAATACAAATTATGGGTAATATCGGAATGACAGTCGCCGAATGCTCTTCATGGTATTTTCATACCATTTAGAGTTAGGATTAGGGTTACAGTTGGGGTTAGGGTTAATCCTAAATCTAAATGGTACGAAAATACATGCGGAGCATTCGGCGACCTTCATTCAGATATTACCAAATTATGAAACTGAAAAAAAAAACCCACAAAAGCAAGGCAAATTTGCATCTTAACTCGATCAGAGAAAAGTTTATTTGGAGTTACTTCTCTTCTTAGTTTTAATTTCGTTTCTTTAAAAAACAATGAGATTTTGCCTTGGGTGATCATCATTATGGTCATCCAATGATTTCTGTTTATTAAATAATTAATTACTATCAATGTTTGATTGACACTAAAATTCGTATGGGTAGGTCTATTTAAAACTACCAGTTGGGCTATAACGGCTATTCCAATTTTTGAAGTTCGGTAGAGAATTTATAATATTACGCCAGCGCTAGTTTATATTTTCATTGCTAGCTTTAGCAAAAAATTTATTAGATTTAAGATTCCTAAACCTAACCCATAACGCTTATTACTGGTCTCTTTAGACCTATACTTTTATAAGGCACTATAGAAAACACAGCAAACTTTCTTCATTTCAACCATAAATTGTATTAATTTTTTTCCAAGATTCTATTTTATTATATAATATTAAAATTACAAATTATAATTTTCAAATTGATTATTAATATTTGTATTTACTTTTTTCACATTAATAATTTTTTTTTTTTCTGTCTAGCAGGAAATATTGCATCCATCCAACAGAATGGCTGAGCCTAACTTTTAAAAAAAGGAGGTTAGAAGAAGATCAACGTCGTGGGAAGTTTCAATCTGACTGGACAACTACATTCCCTGGGATTATTGAGACATCCAAATTCACATGCATACTGTAGAATATGCAATAGAGATATTAAAGTGGTGGTGTCTGGCTTACACGATGTGAAGGAGCATTTCAAAACAAAACTGCATGAAAGGAACTATCAGCTGAAGAAAGGAAGTTCTATCAAGGCCTTCTTTACTCAGCCTCAACAAGAAGATGATAAAATAACGAGGGCCGAAGTTTTATTTGCAAATTTTATTGCTCAACACAACATAGCTGCTTCTATAGCTGATCATTTTTCAGACTTATCATCTGAGATGTTTCCAGACAGTGCTATTGCCAAACGTTTCAGATGCAAGTGAACCAAAACAACAGCCCTTATTAAAAACTGCTTGGCTCCATCTGCAACGGAGCCAGTCATCAAATTATGCAGGGAAACACCATTCTCCTTGATGATCGATCAGTCAAATGATAGAAAAACTGACAAGCATTTAGCTATAATGGTGAGGGTATTTGAAGATGGCATAGGACCTAGAACCAGGTTGATGGGCATGCCAGTTGGTACTGGTGGAACCAGTGAAGCTATTTTCAGTGATATTGATGCTGTGTTCAGCGACTTACAAATCCCATGGATTAACTGTATAGGTTTTGCAAGTGACAACTGCAATGTAATGATTGGCAAATCAAACTCTGTACTAACGCGAATCAAGAGCAAGAACTCCGATGTGTTTAGTATAGGGTGTATTTGCCACCTTGCAAATCTTTGTGCAGTTGACTGTTCCTGTTGATGACCTTTTGATAGATATCTTCTATCATTTTGAGCATAGCTCAAAACGGAAAAAATATAGAGAGTTTCAACTCTTTACAGGAATGGATGCACTAGACATACTAAAGCATTGCCAGACACGCTGGCTTTCTTTGCAGAAAGTAGTGGACATAATTTTAAATCAATATTCTGCTCTATCTTCATACTTTCAGAGCCACGACGATATGGAAAAAGCATGCCATGTCAAAAACATTCATCAGTTACTGAAATCACCACTGACCCAGATGACTCTACATTTTCTCCAATTTGTGCTACCTCTGTTGACTGAATTTAACAAATTGTTTCAGACAGATGAGTCACAAATAGGTGGTATGGTGGATGAAATGAACCATCTGCTACGAAAATTTATTGTCAAATTTGTAGAGATGAAATATGTAAAAGAGGTGAAAGATATAAGATTGTTAAAGTATGCTGAATGTGATCTACAGCATGATGACCATAAACTTGGTGTTGGTCTGTCCAACAGGACATTACTGTAAGAGTTAGATATAAGTTCTCAAGTGAGAAATTCATTTTTCAGAGATGTGAGGAACTTTTATGTTGCTGTTGTGAAAAAGATATTGGATAAATTTCCATTTGAGAATGAAGTCCTTAAGGATATCAAAATTCTTGATCCAGCCTTTAAAGACACAGTTCAATATACAGCCATCTGTAAGCTGGCCAACACTTTTGCACCACATTTAGACCAAGAGGTGTTAAAGGATGAATTTGAAGATTATTGTTTACTGCCTGCTGAATGTATTTCAAGATTGGACGCTGGACAAAAAAGAAGCTTTTCTAGGTACTGGCTTGACGTAATCAACCTGAAAAATAGCACTGGTCGTACAAGATTTCCCAGTCTGGCAGTCATAGTGAAACGCTTATTGACATTGCCTCACAGCAATGCTGACTGTGAGAGGTCTTTCTCTATGATAAAAAAGATACACGGACTGCAGAAATAGACTAAATGATGATACAGTCACAGCATTTCTACAATGCAAAATAAATTCTAACTCTTGTTGTTTAGGTTTTAAAGCAAGTGAAGACATGCTTAAAAAGGCAAAGGGCGCATGTCACTATGATGGTGCAAAACCATCTAATTGAATATATTTTTACATGAATTAACTCTTTTGTTACATTTTTCAGCCTTTGTACAGGTTTTGCGGGTCTTTGTACACGGTTTTTTTAAATTTTTTTTTGTACAGGTTTTTCATCTATGAGGTGTGGCATGTATGGGTTACCCGCATATATGCTTTTGCCTGGGCCATCGCATATCTGGATCTAATCGACAGCAATCCAAGCATGTATCTCATTGTCACATGTCACAATGGGGGTATCATGCATACAGCCCAAAACTAGTTGCATCCCTTCATTTTGAATGCGTTCCAGTCATTCACATTGTGACACTGACAGCGTGTGTCAGCGTGTGTCCTAGCCTGTGCTCGATTAATAATAATAATAATAATAGTTGCCCATCGCAAGCGAAGATGGCGACAGCTTCAGACTTGAATTGTGAGACATCAGTGCCGTGATCTCATGTGGCTAATTAGTCCTATTTTGGCCCTACAGGCCATGCCACATACGGGGCACATATGGTTAGAGTCGATGTGGTGAAGTGGGATGTTATAAATACTTATAGGGAACTTAGTGTACTGACTGAGATCAGCTGTGAAGGTATCTATATCTATTAAGAGTAGTGTATTATAGATAACCTTACTTGCTACCACATATCTATATATCTCAGTCAGAATTATTCTGGAATAGTGTGATGCTACGTTATGTGTCTAGGGTATGAGTATGGTGAAGTGTAAGTCACAACAACAGACAGATAAACAATTTAATTTAATCCACTACTCTTGACAACACTGTGACACTCACATACATATAACACTCTACAAAGATATCTTAAAAGAGTCACTGATAAACTTTCAAATAACAATATGTATTCATTACTGGCATGAATGAATATGTGTCCTGATTCAACTACAAGGGAACCAGGAATCACAATCAATTTAAATTACAAGTTATGTACAGAATGTATTTAATATGAATATTGTAGTGACATATATTAGTACAAATGTTCTATGTGTGTCAGTTGTGTAGTAGTAAAATGAGGTAATACTGGTTTTGTTTTGTTCAAGCTCTGTTGGTATTTGTCATCATGACTTCAATAGTTTGTCTTTAGGGACTAGTATTGGAGATGTTCACAGTTCCTGATTTTAAGACAAGTAAATTCCCCTCTTAATGTTAATTTTAAAAAGTCAGTTCAAGATGAGGGGACATAATGTTGAGCTCAGCTGGCCAACTCTGCTTATCTTGAGTGATGGCGGCAGGAGAGGACTCCTCTGCTCGAATTCTCCTCTGGGCTCTGGAGACACCTCACTGATAGCTAAAAAGACCAAGGAGTATGCTGTCCGACTCTGGATTCAGCAAAGCTCTGACCAGGTGCTGCTCAGTACCATCAAGACCACTGTCCCTGAAATCAAGAAGGATGTACCTTCTACTTCATAACTAATTTATATTTTCTTTTTACACTGATCACAATACATCACAAACATTGCGTTCAGAGCGTTAGGCCAACAGTCAGCTTCATCTGAAATACTTTATTCCAGTATTACCCTTCCTAATGGTTACTACGCCTCTGCACTTCCAGCATTATTTCTTTCTAGTCAATCATCCAGGTGTCAGTGTACTGTTTGGCCATTCCATGCCGTTTTACTTCTCTCCGACACCCTCTGTTCAGGCTGGAGCATTACAGGCTTTACCTCACGTTGGCCACTGAACTACACATATATATACAGGCATAAATCAACAATTCACATTCAATTTTCATTAAAAGATATTGAATGGTTCAAGCTTACCACAATTCATACGAATAACACAGATACGTTGATTAGCAATGAATTCTGGCACAAACTGGCACAAATTTCCATCTGCCTATGTTCCAGGCTTTTATTGAGCAAAATATATGCTGGCTTCAACGCACTGATGCTTTATCAAGCTATTTTCAAACAAGTGGTCTCGAACTAACGCTCCCAAGTGTGTATATCAGCGAGTCTGACCAATGAGCCCCGTTTCGACAAGTGTTTGAAAAAATGTTACCTTTCCCCGTTTCCCCTAACAACCAAGATAGTATTTATAGCCCGACCAATCGTGGTTAGGCTTTCATTTGTTGCGCTCCAATCAATTTGGAGTTTACATGGTAGGCTATTTCTGTAACGTAAATTTTTTTCAAACACGTTAAAAAAAAAATCTTATGAGCAGAAATGATTTTATGCTGTCAGGCACCCCCAATATTTTATTTTGGGTATAATTTATTAATTCCTGGACTATTTGCGTAACGTTTTACATATTATTTGTCAGCAAGCCCTAAGGAACCCAAAAATACTAATTTAAAGGAGCTACGTGGCTGCGTTCAAAATATGCAATTTCTTCTACCTCCTGTTTCGAAGATGTGCTGTCTGGGTACTGTTATGTGTTCAAACGTAAACCCATCTATTGTTATCTTTTCTAATAAGAGTCTGTTATGATTTATAAACCTAACTCTGGGAAAGGGTAGTGTATTTTATCACTGTCCGTCTGAAAAAAATTAGTGCATGTAGACTTACACGCGTGATGGCAGCATTTGCGTATCGCGCGAAGCGTGTTTAGTGTTCGGCTTTCTGCCTCTCCCTTCTCGCTATCCTTTTGTCCATCTGTTCGTTCGTTTTGGTAACGTAATATAATTAATGTTAGGATTAATTTAGGTCATTACGCAGGGCCTCTCAATGCTTTTCCAAGAAATACAGCACACGTTTCATTGAAGAAAGCGGGTAATAATACAGTAAGCTTTTATATCAACGTGAAAGC
Source organism: Oreohelix idahoensis (assembly GCA_024509875.1). Lineage (NCBI taxonomy): Eukaryota > Metazoa > Mollusca > Gastropoda > Stylommatophora > Oreohelicidae > Oreohelix > Oreohelix idahoensis. The sequence goes on from JAMPIV010003159.1 coordinate 186,050, forward strand.
GTTACAATTTGCAGACGAAGCAGAAAACAAGGGGGATTTCGAGTACATTCCTTGTGACAGCACTGTCATTTTACCATTGCTCTTCTCTTTATTAATTTTATTTGTTAGGCTTCATATTTACCTAATAATTTATATATGTGGATTAGAATATTTCATGACACCTCCCCTCTTAAAACAGACATTATATGTCAGTCCTTTATTCTATATACACATAGAGAAATTTATTATTATTTCTGGGGTTTACGGTGATTCTCATCACACGGATGGCGGCTTAAAAAATCCGCTCCCAGATTGGTTTTTCCAGATATATATTCAATGCTAAAATTGTATGGAGCCAGAAGCAAAGACCATCGGAGTAACCTAGAGTTCTCATGCTTAGCCTGTGCTAAAAACGATAAAGGTTTGTGGTCAGTTTGCAACTTAAATGCCTTCCCATATAGATAAATATTGAATTTCTTTATTGCCCATATTACTGCAAGACATTCTTTTTCGCTAGTTGAGTAGCTGATTTCAGCTTTATTCAACTTTCTGCTAGCATATGCCACTGGGCTTAATTCCCCATCCAATGCATCTGATTTCTGTAGTAAAGTTGCACCTAACCCAATATTACTTGCATCCGTCCTTACTATGAATTCTTGACTTAAGTCAGGTAATTTCAAAATGGGTTTACTTGTGAGCTTTTCCTTCAATTCTTGGTAAGTCATTTCACATTGTGGAGTCCATGTAATGCGATCTGGATGTCCTTTACGTGTCAATTCAGTTAACGGTGCACATATGGAATTAAAGTTTTTGATATACTTCTGGTAGAAACCACATAATGAGACAAAGGATCTCACGTCCTTCTTGGTTTGTGGTCTCGGGGCTTTCTGTAGTTTCTCTAAGTTCTTTGGGTCAGGGGTCATGTTTCCCTGATAAACTGTGTGTCCCAAAAATTCCAATTCTTTACATCCAACGCAACATTTGGTTGGTCGGGCTGTTAAATTTGCCTCCCTAAGTCGATCAAACAGCATGTTCAGAGAGTCAATGTGTTCCTCAAATGTTTCTGTTGCTATAAGGATATCATCCATAAAATTTGTTATACAGGGATTATTCAGAGGATCCAATAATTTTCTCATCATTCTAGAGAAGACACTAGGCGCATTCTTCAATCCAAATGGCAATCTATTAAACTCATAGTGTCCTTCTGAGGTACTAAAAGCTAGGTATGGTCTAACCTCAGGCTTCACCGGAATCTGATAGTATCCTTTACTCAGATCCACTTTTGAGAAATATTTAGCTTTATTTAGTCTGGCAAACAGCTGATTTGTATCCGGCAATGGATCCACCTGTCCTTCTGTAATAGCATTCAGTCTCCTGTAATCTATACAGAGTCTATGTTCTCCAGAGGGCTTCCTTAAAAGTACAACACCGGAACTATACGAAGACTCACTGTGCGAAATAATTCCTTCCTTCAACAGATAGTCTATCTCTTCCTTCAAAGCTTTCTCCTTAGCAAATGGAATCGAATATGGTTTCATACAGACAGGTGTGGGGTCTATCAGTTTCATATCATATTCCAATAGGTTTGTATGCCCTGGTCGGTCTGTTAACACCTCTGCATGATTATTTAGAACCTGTTGCACTCTTTCTGAGTTTTCGTTAAATGTGTACTGATTTTCACCTGTGCTGCTGTCTCACAGGGGTGTAATGGATATTCAAATGATGAAAGTGGTTCCTTTTTCATCTCCATGGCGATGGACAAGGTCAACAAGTGTGTCTCTTCCTGATGTTCTCTTTCCAAATATTTCTTCAGGAGATTCACATGATAGATTTTTTCTTTCCCCTTCTTATCTATCTTATAATTTGTTCTAGACACTTTCTCTAAAACTGTATATGGACCCTGCCATCCAATTTGTAACTTATTCTGACTCCCAGGCAAAAGAAGCAGTACCTTCTCTCCCACAGCCAAATTTCTGTCTTACGCCTTCCTGTTATAATAGGCAGCATGTTTCTTCCTGGCTTGTTTCAAATTTTCATTGGCAAGTTTCCAGCCAGTTTTTAAACGAGTGGTCAGCTCATTCACATATTGGTATGAAGATGTAATGTTTTCCTCTGCCTTTTCATCAGTCCACGTTCTTAACAAAGCTACATATGGACCTTTAATTGTGTGGACCTATTTGTCCATGCACCGGTATGGTCTCTTCCACTTGAAGCTTTATAGTGATGATTTTTCCTCCCAGAATTATCATTCACAAAACGACCGCTACCAATTCTTTTGGGGCTTTCTCCCCACTTAAAATCCTTGATGAGAGATTTCCTCTCTACATCCTCTTCCTCCAGTTTGTTTAAGTCCGATTGAGGGATTTTCGGCTTATCCTGGGGTAAGACATCCTTTTGCACTCTCCGCATAGTGGCCATTGTAAAACAGTTAAGTGAAGCTTGTCCGTGAAAAGGGGCTTCCCATTCCATTTGGTCCACTTTATCAAATTTATATCTCTTTTTATTATCAGGCCTAATTTTGCCCCGTGGCGTGTCCAGGTCCTGATCCATGTTCCCACTTGTGGGTGTTCCCTCATGTGCTATGCTACACCTTTCTACAAAATTTTCAATGTCCCATCTTGCTTTGGGCCAATAATAATTGTGAGCCACCTTTTGAATGATGGTACCTATTTTCTCATGGTCCCCATCTGGTTTCACATGTAGGCTCCTTATTAATTCTGTCCTGTATCTTTTTGGAAGAACCAGCTGTCCGTGACCATTGGATCTAGCTCCAGTCTTCCTATACATCAACTTGTTTTTCATATAAAAATCTCCCTTGCCTGGAGTTGTATGACAAGTTGACAATTTTCTGAAACAAGGCTTGAGTGTTTTATCCCCAGCCTGTGCCTTCCTCATCTCTTCTGGAGTGGTATCCAACATAATATCCTCCTCCTGTCTTGAGGTCGACCTGACCTGAAGGGTTGCCATATACACAGGTTTCCTTCTGCAACGGTCAGTGTCATGATTGTCCATCTGACAATTCTTACACCACCTTTTTCCTTGGTTGAAAGATTTTCTTTCATCATATTTCCTTTCATCGAATTGTGGGAATTTATTTTTATTGTCATACCGTGGTCTATCAAATTGGTGCTTACCTTTATTTTGATCCTTAGGATCAAATTTATTAAAGTTCTGTGGTGCCCTAAAGTTGTCCACCTGTTTCTTTTTATTACCTGTTACCTCTGCTTGAGCTGCTTGATACCTTTCAGCAACATTTAGCAACTCACCCAGCCTCTCTGCACCTTGTTCCATGAGAAACTTTCTCATGTCTGGAGCCATGGACTCTCTTAATTGCTCTATAAGGACCATTTCCTTAAGATCTTGGGTTTTCCCCAGAGAAGTCCATTTCTCCAAGTATGTCTCTATTCGTGCAGAGAACTGGTGATAGGTTTCACCTGACAGTAGTTTAGCATTCCTAAATTTTTTCCTGTAAAACTCTGCATTCTTTTCATACCTTAACAAAAGAGCCTGCTTTAGCATGTCATAATTTTCCTGATCACCTCTGCTCATTTTTGCAAAAACTTCATAAGCTGCCCCACGAAGTCCCTGAGATAACTTTAAGCTCCACCTTTCTCTCTCTAACCCATACGTGGTAGCTAATAGTTCATACCTATTTAGGTAGCTCTCAATATCATCGTCTTTCTCAACAAAATGATCTAAATGAAAATTCATAGCTGAGGTTGAGGCTCCTTGAGTAACCGTAGCATCAGAGGCAAAGGGACTGGCACCATTTTCAGGAGCATGGCCTTGAAACTCAAACTCCCTTAGTCGTAATTCATGTTCCCTTTGTAATCTTTTCTCCTCCTTTTCTGCTTCCCTCTCTGCAGCTAATCTCCTCTCTTCCCTTTCTGCAGCTAATTTCTTCTCTTCTGCAGCTAATCTCCTCTCTTCCCTTTCTGCAGCTAATCTTTTGTCTTCTCTTTCTGCCTCCAATTTCTTAGCCTCAGCCTCAATCTGCAACCTCTTAATTTCCTTGTCAGCCTCTAACTTTCTTTCGGCTTCAAACCTTCTTTCTTCACGTTCAATAAATTTGTCACATTCCGTCGTGACATAGGCAACCCTAACTTGCCCATCTAATCCTAACTCTTTTGCAGTCTGAACCGCAGCAGATCGAAATTTGGCCAGGTCCGCCATTGTCTATTATGTAAATTTATACAATGTCTAACCAACAATTCAATTTCTAACTATATATCTAATGGACAACACAGGCACCGTGAGCTCAACCTTATTTAATTCCACCCAAGGATACCTTTTAATTCTTATATTCCCTGAAGTGAATTACCCCCAATATTTTTAATAGTTAAAGATTCAAAATCCCAAGAGCGAGACCCCAATATATGTGGTGAAGTGGGATGTTATAAATACTTATAGGGAACTTAGTGTACTGACTGAGATCAGCTGTGAAGGTATCTATATCTATTAAGAGTAGTGTATTATAGATAACCTTACTTGCTACCACATATCTATATATCTCAGTCAGAATTATTCTGGAATAGTGTGATGCTACGTTATGTGTCTAGGGTATGAGTATGGTGAAGTGTAAGTCACAACAACAGACAGATAAACAATTTAATTTAATCCACTACTCTTGACAACACTGTGACACTCACATACATATAACACTCTACAAAGATATCTTAAAAGAGTCACTGATAAACTTTCAAATAACAATATGTATTCATTACTGGCATGAATGAATATGTGTCCTGATTCAACTACAAGGGAACCAGGAATCACAATCAATTTAAATTACAAGTTATGTACAGAATGTATTTAATATGAATATTGTAGTGACATATATTATTACAAATGTTCTATGTGTGTCAGTTGTGTAGTAGTAAAATGAGGTAATACTGGTTTTGTTTTGTTCAAGCTCTGTTGGTATTTGTCATCATGACTTCAATAGTTTGTCTTTAGGGACTAGTATTGGAGATGTTCACAGTTCCTGATTTTAAGACAAGTAAATTCCCCTCTTAATGTTAATTTTAAAAAGTCAGTTCAAGATGAGGGGACATAATGTTGAGCTCAGCTGGCCAACTCTGCTTATCTTGAGTGATGGCGGCAGGAGAGGACTCCTCTGCTCGAATTCTCCTCTGGGCTCTGGAGACACCTCACTGATAGCTAAAAAGACCAAGGAGTATGCTGTCCGACTCTGGATTCAGCAAAGCTCTGACCAGGTGCTGCTCAGTACCATCAAGACCACTGTCCCTGAAATCAAGAAGGATGTACCTTCTACTTCATAACTAATTTATATTTTCTTTTTACACTGATCACAATACATCACAAACATTGCGTTCAGAGCGTTAGGCCAACAGTCAGCTTCATCTGAAATACTTTATTCCAGTATTACCCTTCCTAATGGTTACTACGCCTCTGCACTTCCAGCATTATTTCTTTCTAGTCAATCATCCAGGTGTCAGTGTACTGTTTGGCCATTCCATGCCGTTTTACTTCTCTCCGACACCCTCTGTTCAGGCTGGAGCATTACAGGCTTTACCTCACGTTGGCCACTGAACTACACATATATATACAGGCATAAATCAACAATTCACATTCAATTTTCATTAAAAGATATTGAATGGTTCAAGCTTACCACAATTCATACGAATAACACAGATACGTTGATTAGCAATGAATTCTGGCACAAACTGGCACAAATTTCCATCTGCCTATGTTCCAGGCTTTTATTGAGCAAAATATATGCTGGCTTCAACGCACTGATGCTTTATCAAGCTATTTTAAACAAGTGGTCTCGAACTAACGCTCCCAAGTGTGTATATCAGCGAGTCTGACCAATGAGCCCCGTTTCGACAAGTGTTTGAAAAAATGTTACCTTTCCCCGTTTCCCCTAACAACCAAGATAGTATTTATAGCCCGACCAATCGTGGTTAGGCTTTCATTTGTTGCGCTCCAATCAATTTGGAGTTTACATGGTAGGCTATTTCTGTAACGTAAATTTTTTTCAAACACGTTAAAAAAAAAATCTTATGAGCAGAAATGATTTTATGCTGTCAGGCACCCCCAATATTTTATTTTGGGTATAATTTATTAATTCCTGGACTATTTGCGTAACGTTTTACATATTATTTGTCAGCAAGCCCTAAGGAATCCAAAAATACTAATTTAAAGGAGCTACGTGGCTGCGTTCAAAATATGCAATTTCTTCTACCTCCTGTTTCGAAGATGTGCTGTCTGGGTACTGTTATGTGTTCAAACGTAAACCCATCTATTGTTATCTTTTCTAATAAGAGTCTGTTATGATTTATAAACCTAACTCTGGGAAAGGGTAGTGTATTTTATCACTGTCCGTCTGAAAAAAAATTAGTGCATGTAGACTTACACGCGTGATGGCAGCATTTGCGTATCGCGCGAAGCGTGTTTAGTGTTCGGCTTTCTGCCTCTCCCTTCTCGCTATCCTTTTGTCCATCTGTTCGTTCGTTTTGGTAACGTAATATAATTAATGTTAGGATTAATTTAGGTCATTACGCAGGGCCTCTCAATGCTTTTCCAAGAAATACAGCACACGTTTCATTGAAGAAAGCGGGTAATAATACAGTAAGCTTTTATATCAACGTGAAAGCGTTACAATTTGCAGACGAAGCAGAAAACAAGGGGGATTTCGAGTACATTCCTTGTGACAGCACTGTCATTTTACCATTGCTCTTCTCTTTATTAATTTTATTTGTTAGGCTTCATATTTACCTAATAATTTATATATGTGGATTAGAATATTTCATGACAGTCGATAGTAGTGTTGCTGCGCATTCTGACTTTTCTTGCAGCACGCTTGCCTTCTGCCTTATCAGCTAAATTCTGTTCTGCAATGCGAGCGCCTTGAGTAATGTTTGTCTGCCAGGCAGAGCGATCATGTGCGATAGTCTCCCAGGAGGAGACATCAATTTTGAAGCTGCTCAATGATGCTTTCAGTGTGTCTTTGAAGCGTTTCTTTTGTCCCCCTACTGTTCGCTTACCCATAGAGAGTTCGCTGTACATCAACTGCTTTGGGAGGCGTTTTTCGGGCATGCGAACAACATGTCCGGCCCATCTAGTTTGGGCCCTCTGCAGCTTGAGATATGTGCTCTGTTGAGGACCTCAGAATTAGATACTCTATCATGCCACTTGATCCTGAGTATCCTGCGAAGACAGCTCATGTGGAAATGATTAAGCTTCTTGGCGTGTCTGCTATACACTGTCCATGTTTCACAGGCATACAGGAGGGTAGTGAGCACTATTGCATGATATACTTTTATCTTGGTGGCGGCACTAATTCCTTGTCGATCCCAGACATTTACTCTTAGTCTTCCAAAAGCTGCACTTGCCTTTGCAATTCTGTTGTTGACCTCAGCGTCAATATTCGCATCTTTGGTAAGGGTACTGCCTAGATAAGTGAAGCTGTCCACCACTTGGAGACGTTGGTTCTTTACTGTGATATTTGGTTCACAGTAAGGTTTCCCAGGAGCAGGTTGCAACATTACTTCAGATTTCTTCATATTGATGGTAAGACCAAAGTCATCACATGCTACAGAAAGCCTCCTCATATTGTTCTGCATGTCTAGTTCTGTGCAGGTGTTGAGGGCACAGTCGTCCGCAAAGACAAGGTCAGAGATCATTGTTTCATTCACCTTTGTAAAGGACTGTAATCGTCTCAAATTAAACAGCTTCCCATCTGTCCTGTATCTGATGTGTACGCCGTCACTACTGCCATGCGTAACGTTAGACAGCATGGCAGCAAATATCATACTGAATAGTGTCGGAGCGAGCACACATCCCTGTTTGACACCGTTTGTGACCGGAAAAGGTTCAGAAGGTTCTCCATCATTCAATACGCGAGCCATCATACCTTCATGAAACTGGCGGACAATTGAGATGAACTTATAGGGACAGCCGAATTTCGCCATAATTTTCCATAGTCCATCCCTATTGACAGTGTCAAAGGCCTTGGTCAAGTCAATAAATGTTGTGTATAGGTCACTGTACTGTTCCTGGCATTTCTCCTGAAGTTGGCAAGCGGCAAATATCATATCGACGGTCCCGCGGCCTGCTCGGAAACCACACTGACTCTCTGGAAGTAAGTCCTGCGATTCGAGATGAACAGTCAAGCGATTGAGCAGGACTCGAGCCAGGATTTTGCCCGCAATAGATAATAGGGAGATTCCCCTATGGTTATCACATGATTGATGATTTCCCTTTTGCTTGTATATGTGAACAATAGTGGCATCTTTCAATTCCTGTGGTATCTGTTCTTCATCCCAGACTGAGTGGCATGCTGCCTCCAGCTTTATAAATCTCAGCAGGAATAGCATCTGATCCAGGGGCTTTGCCGCTGGACAGTAGACTGGTTGCTTTCTTGACCTCTTCCAAGCTGGGTGGAAGGTCAAGTCTATCATTGACTGTAACTTGCGGTATGCTTGCAATGGCCTGGTCGTTCACGGTTGATGGATAATTTAAGATGGCATTGAAGTGTTGTGCCCAGCGTTCCAAAATCTGCATTTTATCAGTGAGCAATGCCATGCCATCAGCATTTAGGACCGGTGATGATTGATTCAATTGAGGGCCATAAATTGCTTTCAGGGCATCATAAAAGCGCTTTGAGTCATTTCTGTCTGCATATCTCTGTATCTCGTCTGCTTTATTGCTGAGCCATGCATCATGCATCTTCCTGAGCTTATTCTGGACAACTCTGCGTATGTTGGTAAAGACTGCCTTTTTGGATGTTGAGGAAGGGTTGCTTTGATAGTCTCTGTGCAAGCGATATTTTTCAGCCAGCAGTGTTTTAATATTTACATCATTCTCATCAAACCAGTCAGGGTTCTTGCGTGTTGTATATCCCAAGCTCTCAGAGGCTACAGAGTACACAGTGTTCTTTAGAGTGGCCCATTTTTCCTCTATAGTGGTTTGACCGAGCTCAACGTCCCTCAGACGGCTGTCCAAGTCCCTTGAGAAGCTCTCTGCGGTTGCTTCACTTTTAAGTTTTGTGACGTTGAGCCTCTTCATGGGTTTCTGACTCTGGTGTCTTCGCTTGGGCTGTATGTTAAGGTTGAGTTTTGATACAATCAGCCTGTGGTCAGTCCAGCATTCGGCACCACACATGGCCTTGGTCACTCTCACATCACGTCTGTCGCTCCTTCTCGTGATGACATAATCAATGAGATGCCACTGTTTGGAGCGGGGGTGCATCCATGTTGTTTTATTTCGAGTGGGTAGGCGAAACATGGTGTTCGTGATGGACAAATCATGTGTGGCACACAGGCTGAGTAATAGGAGCCCATTACTATTACATTTGCCTATGCCCTGTTTTCAAAGTATTCCTTCCCAGGTGTTGTGGTCAGTGCCTACTCTGGCATTAAAGTCGCGAGAATAATAAGTTTCTCAGATTTAGGAACTGATGAGATAATAGAGTTAAGTTCGTCATAAAATTTTTCTTTTGTTTCCTCTGGGTTTGTCATTGTTGGGGCATATGCACTGATCAGTGTGGCACTTCTGTTGCTTCCTAGTGGGACATGAAGGGTCATTAGGCAATCATTTATGCCCTTAGGAGATTTGACAAGTTTACGTACGATATGAGATTTAATGGCGAATCCAACGCCAGCCTCACGCCGTTCCTTGCTGTCCCGGCCACTCCAATAAAATGTGTAGCCACCTCCAATTTCAGTAATCTGACCTTCTTCTGGTAGTCGTGTCTCACTTAGGGCTGCTATATCGACATTATAGCGCGCCTGTTCTTTGGCCACAAGTGCAGTCCATCTTTCAGGTCTGTCGGCCAGGGTATTGTCGAGTAATGTTCGCACGTTCCACGTGCCGAAGGTAAGCACCTTCATTTTTTTCTTATTTTTTGTTCGAACGCATGATTGGGATACCCTCCAGCCGCGTCAAGCTGGTCAGAGTAGGTTGAAGCAGGCTATGTTCAGAGGGCATCTTTTCTAGCCCCTTCCTCATGCCATGAAGGTGAGCAGAGTGATCCTAAAGAGGGCTGCTCAGTCGCTCAGGGGGCTGCCGGATCTTGCCGCTGCTTCAAAGTTCCAGCGAGAAACGACCCTATGGCCTGAGCCGCCTGTGTGCAGGATTGTGGCTGCAGCTTGAGTGTATCCACACTTTCTGGTTCACCACTCCCCCATCACCACAGGTCTTTAAGTGTAGTGTCTGTATGTTTCTGTCTGAAGCTGTGACTTGCGCTGTAATTGGATTAAAGTGAGGAAGAGTTGCGCTAATCGTCATCCTCACTCTCTCGTCCTGAATTATCTGGTCCAGTGGCAAGATATTTTCGAGACGACTGGAGACAATACAGGATGCAGTGGATGACCAGGGCGTTCTAAGTGTCTCGCCGTTCTCTTTGCGTTCCACTCCGCGCTGCTGGTAGTTGTCTTCATATCCGTTGAGCCAGCTGATGCTTCGTCCGCATAGTCCGCCAAATCCAGTCTTCACATGCTAGGTAGACAAGCCCTGTTTTTCACCGAGGGTTTTAATGCCCCTTGGCTACCCTCACCTGGTTTAGCCCGCCATGATGATTACACCGTCAGACGAGTTCTCATGATGAATTCGACTGTTGTTTGAAGTTCCTCTTTAACTCCATATAGCTTTGAGTTTAGTGTTGAGTCATTGGGCCAGTATATCTTTCTTAACTGGTCATACAGAGGACAGTCCTGTAGAACATGCTCAGCAGTTTGTTCGTTTAATCCACATGTGCACAGTGGTGAAGCAGACAATCGTAGCTTGTGCATGTGTTTATTCAGTTTGTTATGCCCTGTCCTGAGTCGAAAAACAGTTATCTGTCCCTGCCGGTCAAGAGTGTGATAGTCGTCTTTGGGTTGGTTCTGTTCTCTTCTGATAGTCTGGATAGCTCTCTTTTTCTCAAAGTATGTTACTTCATTATCTTCTTGTTCACATTCTCCTCCCTTTTTTGCAAGTTTATCTGCCTTTTCATTTCCGGGTACACCACAATGAGATGGTACCCACTGAAGTATGGTTCTCTTTTTGGCAGCTACCTTGTTTAGTTCATTTCTCAGATGCGGGAGTTTACCACCCTTGAGAGCTTGCAGGACAGACAGTGCATCTGTGAGGATGACTACCTGGTGGCAGTCAGAGTTGGTGTTATAAATCATATTTGCAGCTTGCTCTAGAGCTTGAACCTCAGCTGTATAGTTGGAACAGAATTTACCAGTGGGAATGTGCCTAGTCTCATAGTGGTTGTCAGGATATGAGATAAAGATACCGGCACCTCCATTCCTAACAGCATTAGTTGCTGATCCATCTGTATAGGCATGTATCCATGATTGATCGGGGTAGCTTTCTTGGATCATACTCAATGTAGCAGTTCGTTTTTGCAGATCATTATACTCACATCCACTTGTGAGACCACTGACTGATGTATTAATTTGGAGGGCACTGCTGGCCTGCTCCCATGGTACAGGGTATAGGGTGGGCTTCAGTGGTGTTGTCTTCATGGATAGGTCTTCTTGATGCTGTCTTATAAGTCTTTTCCCCCGATGCACAAAGCTGCTACGCTTTAGACGTCCCAATGCCAGATCATCTAGTCTTGCCTTCATTGGGTGCATTGGCATACTGTTGTACTTTTCCATCTGGATCATGGTTTTTGTGTCTCTTCTATGGGACAATGTCTGTAATCCAGCAACCTTCTGCATCTCTGTTATTGGTGTAGTTTTCATGGCTCCTGTAATGAGCCTGAGAGCTTGATTTTGCACCTTGTCCAAAGACTGCAGATGTGAGTTAGCAGCTGATGACCATGCTGCTGAGCTAAACTCTAAGTGTGGTCTTATTACTCCATTATAAATCTTCTTTAGATTTCGTTCATTTGCTCCCCAGTTGGTACCTGCTAATTTTCTGAGTATGCCTAGTCGTCTTCGGGCCTTTCCTTCTGCATTTTCAATATGCTTATTCCATGTAAGCCTTTGGTCAAATGTCACCCCAAGATAGGTGGGGTAGCTTTCTTCCTTGATCACGGTTGTCCCTAAGTGTATGTTAGCTGATTTGTCCTTGGGGGCGAGGGAGAACAGTGTTGTGGAGGTTTTGTCTGTGTTTATTGTGATAAGCCATTTCTCTGCCCATGACACTAGCATGTCTGCTGCCCGCTGCATTCTATAATTTGCTGTGGTGACATTTTCATCAGCGCACCAGAGTACTAGGTCATCTGCATATAAGGCAGCTTTAACTCCTCCAGGGAGATCTTTCACCAGGTCATTGATGTAAACAAGGAAGAGTGTTGGGGAAATTACTCCTCCTTGAGGTACCCCCTGATGGAGCAACACTTTTCTGCTCTGCAGACCGTCAAGAGTGACTCTAGTTCTCCTGTTATGCAAGTATGACTGGATCCATTTCATCATGTTGCCTTGGATTCCACTTCTCCTAAGTTTTGCAATGAGGCCATCTTTCCACACCTTGTCAAAGGCCTGCTTGAAGTCGACCCAGATCGTTAGGACCTTTTTCTTCTCCTGGAAGGCATCTTCTATTGCTTGAGACAAGTAAGTAACTTGGTCTTCTATACTGTAGCATTCTCTAAATCCAGCTTGTTCCTGCACCAGGATCTGCTCAGACTCTAAATACCATTTCAATCTGTGGTTGACTATTCGCTCCATAGTCTTCCCAACACAGCTTGTGAGACTGATTGGCCGGTAACTTGCAGCCTCGGTCTTACATTTCCCTTTCTTTAGTATGGGTATTGTGATGGCTTCTCTCCATACTTGGGGTACTGTTCCTTTCAACCAGCTGTGGTTGAATATCTCAAGCAGTTTTGTCTTTGCTGCTGAGCTCAGATTTACTAGCATTTCGTTGCTGATTTTGTCTGGGCCGGGTGACTTTTGAAACTTAAGCTTGGAAATAGCCTTCTGTAGTTCTCCTAGTGTGATGGGTTCCCTCATTGGGGCAGGAGTATCTGTCTGTCCCATGGTTGCCAGTATTTCTTTTCTTATCTCTCTCTGATGATCTATGTTAATGGGTAAGTTGCTTTCTGAACTGTATCTTCTAGCAAACAAGTCTGCAGCTTGTTTTCCTCTGAAAAGTTTGCCACCTTCATCCAATGTGATAGTCTGCCTAGGTGAGGAACGCTCTTCATTTAGAGACTTGACTAATCTCCAAAGTTTCTTGCCGTCTTTCTCAAGGTTCAGCGATGCCGTTTTAGTTCTCCAGCTTTTCCGTTTTTCTTCTAGCTTTGTTCTCTGAAACTCTGCTACAGCCTTTTTCCATTTGTTGTGAGTTTCAAGTGAAGGCTGAGACTCTGCGTCCTTTCTAGCCCTGTCCATAGCTTCCTGACGTTCTTGGAGTGTGCTGGACCAGTATGGTATGTAGTTACGCCGGCATCCTTTGGGAATGGTTTCTTTTGCAGCTTGTAGTATGCATCTGTTGAAGTCTTTTACCACTTCATTAATGTCTCTGTTCTGTACCTTGAGGGTAGACAGCAGCGTGTTCACCTGATGCCTGAATAAACCCCAGTTGGCTTTTTTGTAGTTCCATCTTGTATTGGCTGGGCCTGTACTGAGAGTTGCACTTTGGACAGTAAGAAAGATTGGGCGATGGTCGCTTCCCCCTAGTTGGTCTCCTACTTCTCTACTAATAGATCCAGCTATATCTGGTGTGGAGAAGGCAAGATCTGGTGTTGAAGTTGTGTGCCATCCTCTGGAGTAGAAGGTAGGAGTATCTGTGGCATTATTGACTAGGATTAGGGAGTGATCATCTTGCCAAGTTTCAACCTCTTCACCTCTGTGATCCAGATGGTTATAGCCCCAGCTCTGGGAGTGGCTATTAAAGTCTCCAACTGCTATAAAGTTGGTGGCTGGTACCTGTATAGAGCTGAGACTCAGGGGTTTGTTGTTCGGACAGTAATAGTTCAGGAGTTCTATTTCCATCTTGTCTACCTTTATCTGCAACAGCTGATATTCTGCTCCATCCATGAAGGTTTTCCTTTCGTGTGCAGGAATGTTATTCCTTACAAGAGTAAGTACTCCTCCTTTTCGTCTATCTTTTCTGTCGGATCTGAAGCATTGATATCCCCTTATTTTAAAGGTTTGATCTGCTTTCAAGTGAGTCTCTTGGATACAGCAAAACACTGACTTGCTTCTCATACAAGATGTTTTCCAGCTCTGTCTTTTTGCTGTATCCAGCCTGCTTGCTGTTCACTCCCTCTGCATTCCAGTGCATCATGACAAGTGGCACTCTGGGTTTCTCTTTTTCTGTTTTGTTTTGGTCAGTAGTTCTCCTCCGCCGTCTGCTGACTCCACAAGACGGTCTAGAGGGTCCTCCAGTAGCTGAGGGTGGGCTCTGTCGAGGCTCAGAGCCCGGCACTGCACCTGCCTGGTGGAGCTCCACAGGGCGAGCACCAGTACGAGATTTATTTGACGGTGTACTCTCCATAGAAAAAAAAAAGCGAGTTGCGTGATACTGTGGTTTCCGGTGCGCCTTCTGGCCCAGTATCTACGACTTTAGCACCTGTTCAACGGGAGAGTGGGCTCATCCCTAATCTGTTTATGTTCCCAGTAGTAGACTATTCGCAAGCAGCCTGGGGGTGTCACTGCTCTGCGCGGACCTTGTTTACCGAGGCGGCGTCCGAGCTCGTAGGTGAAAATATGGTTGCGTTATCTTCAAAATAGCCCTGTCTTTCCCATGGCTCTTCTGCCATCCTGCAACTTTGAGTTAGGGAGTTCTGAGCTCCAGTCTCTTTCCCAGGCATTTTATCCTGGCCTGGCACGCATACAGAGGACCCCACTTCTGGTTCTAAGTTAGCAGTTGGGGATAGGTGGGGTAGCACACTGTGCATTCCCCGTCATCCAGGGGGCTCTCCAACTATGCAGAGCTTGCACAATGCTGTGCTCTGGTTCTGGGCTCTCCCAAGGAATCCTCACGTCCTGCACAGAGCCACTTCCAGATACCCACCACCTGCCAACCCTCCATTGTAGAAATCTCCTGCATGCGGCCATCCAGTCAAGAGCCAGTATTAAGTCTGGTGCCCAAGTGATCCCCCCAAGCTCAGTGTGCAATGCTGGGTTATCATCATGCTGCAACACAGGGGGGATTGTGATGCTCAGCCATCTCTCTCAACTCTGCACCGATAAGTGACATCTGGGACTTAACTGTGCCTCAGTACTGGGAGGCCCCGTTTCCGGGTACACCACACACAGCCAATTGAGGCAACGGTCGCCGTGGGCGTGTCTTCAGTGGGGAAGTTGTGGAATCTTCCTGTCCATGTTCTTGCACATCCTAACACTGCCCGCAAGACATCGGAGGTTTGGAGAGTGGCCTTCTCTACAAGCTGATGATACAGGAGAAACAATAGTCTCTGTTCCAAGCGTGTAGATGTTAAACAGCACTGGTGATAGTGGAGAACCATGGGGTAGTCCCGGGCAAATGCGCATTGGTTCTGATGTCCAAGTTCCCAAGCGAAATGTCTATTAGGGATGCAAAGTCCACACTGTTATGAGCATCCTCTAGGTCAATTGCGACAGCCACCGTTTCTCTTTTACCCTGGAATCCCTCGTACACATTGTACGCAAATGTTCCAGCATTACCCCACCCCATGTTGTTTTCATAGGCCTATAGCTACCCAGGGTATCAGGAAGGATGTGTGCATTTTCGAGGTGGCTCATTACTTGTCTTGCAACTATCTTTTCAAGTAAATTATCATAGACATTCTGTAGTGTGATAATTCGATAGCTGTTCAGCAGTGTGGGGTCTTTGCCAGGTTTAGGAAGTGGCTGAAGGTAACTGTGTATCCAGTCTTCCGGCACCTCAGCATTCTGTATGATGGTGTTGAAATCGCTCACCATAGCTTTATAATGGCTGTGTCGTCGAGCTGTTTAATGTGATGGTATTAGCGCATTTTCCAGCACACTGTCCTTTATTTTCAGGCGAGCACTTTTGTCACCTTTATCCGCTTGCTCCACATATTGATTGAATAATGCTCTTCCCTTCTCTTCTTCTGTCCTCAGGCTTAGTCCTGTAGAGCTTTTGATATTAGGGATGGGTTGACTTGCACTTTTCCTATTCATTCTTCGAAGTAAGGACCAGAATTTCTGCAGGGCTTTTTCTGTGCCCACCAGTGTCACAAAGTCCTCCCACACTTTATCCTTGGCCTCCCTTGCCAAGATCTTGAAACTATTAATGGCTCTTTGCTTTTTCTCCTTCATCTCTTCAACCTCTCCCTCATTCATCATTCTTCTGTTTCGTGCTTTACGCCATTACTCTGTTGCTCTTTCATTTTCTATCCATGCTTCCTGCACTGTCTTATTCCACCAGGGAGGTTGGGTGAAAGGTGTTCTCGCTGTCTTTAGTTTGGCATTTTGATGCAATGTGTGTAAAGGGTTGTTACAGTCAAGTGGGCCTGTAGGATACTTGAAGGTCTGTTTAGGTTTCCTGTGTCTAGTGGTCCTACCCTTTGCAATGATTATGATGCAAGGTAGGTGATCACTTTCCTGAGCACTTAATACATCCCAACATGCCATGGTGGTGGCAGCACCAGAGATGAATGCCAGATCTATGACACCATTTGTATCCCCAGGTTTAGTTGCCAGTCTAGTTGGGCATCCATCATTCAGGATGGTAACGTTCATGTTAAGTAATGCCTGGCTCAAAGCTATACCCTGCCTATTTTCCGTGATGTTCCCCCACTCCTTGGATCTAGCATTGAAATCGCCAGCAATTAAACACATTATGTTAGAATCATCAGACAATTCCACCAGAAAATTTCAATCACTCTCTGCTGTAAGATGGTTGACACGAGCATATAAATTGTAGACTTGCCACTCCTAACCACCTATATTCACAGCAATCCCCTGCAATTCCGCATCCTCACTAGTTTGGGAACTTGTATCCAGCCACGTATGAGGGAGTTCATGTTTTACATATATAGCTTGCCCTCGTCTACCAGGCCCATATGGATTGGAGTAACTCCTGTAGCTTGGGCAATTGATAACACTATTGGCTTTTAAATTTGTCTCCTGGATCATGAGGATATCAAAACTGTAGATGATTGTTTGTATAATGGCTGCACGTTGATTGGCACTTCGACAATACCAGTATCCTATACGCACATATTTCATCGAGATGCGATCTGCTTTCTTTCTGGACCTAGTATGGAGAAGTCTCTAACACTTCACTCCCCAACGGCTGTATCTGCTACAGGACTACCTTTACCTTTATTTTTAAGATCAGACATAATCTAACCAGCAGAGCATGAACAAATATGGAGGATCATTTTGTAGCATAGAACAATTATCAGACAGAAAATTAATCATTTACACCATCTAACAAAGAACAATTCACAACGCTCAATAAATGAAACAGCCAAAGGTCCACCAAGCAAACTTGCAAAACAAAACGCTAATGATGGATATTTACTACTATATTAGCTGCTAATGATGGATATTTACTACTATATTAGCTGCTAATGATGGATATTTACTACTATATTAGCTGCTAATGATGGATATTTACTACTATATTAGCTGCTAATGATGGATATTTACTACTATATTAGCTGCTAATGATGGATATTTACTACTATATTAGCTGCTAATGATGGATATTTACTACTATATTAGCTGCTAATGATGGATATTTACTACTATATTAGCTGCTAATGATGGATATTTACTACTATATTAGCTTAAGTCCCCATGGAATTCCTAGGAGTCTCTGAAGACATCAAGAATGAATCGGACTACTGCATCCTTAGGCATGCCATACTACGCAACTAATAAGAGTTTGTGCATGAGGCTGGGAACATCATCATGTCAAACAAATAGCTACAAGAACCACCACAACAAAAGCATGTGAATGTTTGGTACAGGCTTCCTGCAAGGGGAACTGCAGTAGTAGTAGCCCCATGCTCCATACAGGACGTAAAGGAAAATGATTGATGATAATGACGATGGTATCACCTTTACAGCATCGACTGGCATGTGGTTCTAGCATGTGCTTTACTAGGGACAGTTACCATGTTCAAAACCTGGTAGCCTCACACTCCAATCTACCCAGCTGTAAATGGGTACTTGACTCTGCTTCTGAGTTAGCGAAGGTAAAGGCAGCATGGAAGGGAACCAGAGACATCACCTCAATAAAGCTGAGATCTAGTATTGTGAAGTCTCAAACATTTCACTCTCCAATGGCATTATCTGCTTAGTGACTACCTATTTCGATACCTTTATATCAAATGTATTTTGTTAATATATTTTGTTAATATATTTTGTTAATAAAGGAAAAATATCCTGTTTAATTAACTTTGAAGGGTTATAATTAGAATACATAATAGGGGGTCAGAGTGGCTAAGGGGTATGTCATCTGTCTCAATTTCTAAAGGTACTCGGTTCGATTCCCAGAAGAGGGAATATAATTTATGGAAATGTTTTTTTTTTTTCCAGAACAGTATTCCTAATGATGTCTTTCTCCCCCCTGGTCTACTGGGTAGTGACATCGGATACCTAGCTTTCTCGGATAAGAGCGAAAAAAATACAAAGTAATATTTGGCTGCTTCTTTGACTGATTTCAGCAAAACATTCAAAGTTCGTAGAAAAAAATGATTACCCGTGGTCATCGTACCTCGAGTGACCTTTCGAGTACTGGTATCCACTGTCCCTAACAACCTGACGAGCCAATGGAAATAGTTCCTCACGCCGAGTTAGCAACGCTGGGAAGTGGCTGCAAAGCTGAGCTGCTGCTTCATTAACTGAGATCTGAAAAGTTTATACAATAATGCTGAAAAATGTAATATGTTGTTTAACTAGGGCTGCTAAGCTTCTCGCTCTTTTGCAGCCAGTAGCAAGTTGAAGACTCCTTGGTATTATCTACACTGTAGATCTAGGCTTTTCCTGTGGCTTTTCTGCCATTCCTAAATGTGTTGTTGAAGTCGTGAGCTCCAGTTTTTCCAGCTTGGCTTGCATTTAAAGGATCATCACAGCTCGTCTCAAGCTAGGTGTAAGAAGTGCGTGGCATACTTTACATTCCCCGCCATCCAAGGGAGTTCACTTCCTTACTTAGTCGTTCCTCTTTTACCGTGAGGTGTAGAGATAAAGAGGTTCACTTCCATGTATGTATATTGTAGCATTGTGCATATCTGGTGGTCATATAAGGATGACTCCAGATATGCCTCCATGCACCATATAATATGTAGGCATCATGTAATATGTAAGCATCATGTAATGTGTAAGCATCATTGTCACAGAACAGTTTCATGAGTGTGAATGATGATAGTGATTGGTGTTAAGGGTCACTGAACTGCTGTTGTCAACACTTGTAAGTGTAACTCAGGGATTGAGTTTGTCTGACTGTAGGTCAATGTAATATAATATGATACATTAATAATACGAACCACACATTGTAATAATATGCAAATCTTCACATGTACGATATTCTGTAAATAAAACATGGCTACGAACTGAAGATGCTTTTACTGAGTGCTTTCTGAAACATGTGTGTGCTTGTGTAGATGACGAGGTAATGCTTATATACATACATCATAACATTACATGGTGGCAGCGGTCGATACCGGACTGACGCAAAACAGCTACACGATAACACGTGAGTACAGTTTGTTCGGCTAATTTTCGTCATCGAGGTCAACAATGGCAGCTAAACATTACCGCAGCGCACCGCAAATGAGATTTGCCGGTCAAGATGATAAGAGTGAAGCTTTCTTATTATGGCGCCAACGCATAGATCTATATTCCAAGACCACTGGTCTGGAAGGACAAACCTTAACTCCATATATCCTAGAAGCATTGGACGATGAAGGTTTGAAAATTTACAACAGTTTTGCTACCGCCATGCCTGTTGAGTCAGCGACCGACCCCGTAGCCATATTGGACGAATTTGAAAAACGTCTGATAATAAAGCACACGAACTTTAGAGCGGCAAGATTAGAACTTCACCACCTGCGACAGAAACCTGATGAAAGTTTAGATGATTTCTTCACTCGCATCAAGGAGAAAACAAGTGTATGTAAATTTAACAAAGAAGAAGAAAAAGAGCGAATTATCGAACAGATCCTTCTCAGCACACCAATGCCAAGTTCCAGAAATGGATACTGAGCCAGAGTGATACACTAACTTTACAACAACTTCTGGATGAAGGCAGGAAACACGAGGCACAAGCACTAAACATTAAACAAATTCAGCAAGGTACATTAGCAGCCCAGGTGGATGCAGTGAAAAGCTATAAACCTAGACACAACAAAGCAACTCGTTCGAAGCAACAAGAAAAACACAACACAAGCAGAGGTGCTATGTGTAAATGTTGTGGCCTAAACCACATACAAAACCACTGTCCAGCTAAAGACTCTACATGTCATTACTGCAGAAAGAGGGGCCACTGGATAAAATTATGTTTCAAGAGGAAACAAGACAGTGCTCAACACAAGCTTCACAGCAGAAAGTCGTCAAAACAAACACACTCTATGATGACTGAGGACCTTGACTCCAGTGAAGAAAGTGATCCTTCCAGTTTTGATACTGTGAAGATACTAACTTTCAGTAATGAACCAAAGAGAACGCAGGCTTTCTGCAAGGTACAGTTCCGAATACCAGGAATTATAATGCACAAAGAAAGATATTGTAATGTTATGATGTATGTATATAAGCATTACCTCGTCATCTACACAAGCACACACATGTTTCAGAGAGCACTCAGTAAAAGCATGTTCAGTTCGTAGCCATGTTTATTTACAGAATATCGTACATGTCAAGATTCGCATTATATTACAATGTGTGGTTCGTACTTTAATGTATTCATATTACATCCCCCCTTTTTTGAAAAAAAAAAATGTGTGCAAACATTTCCAACGAAATGTTTCATGTGAGAAAGGATAAGTATGTGTAATGCTCAGTGTGAGTATATATGTCACTGTCTGTATCGGCTGGGAGGTGTCACTGTACGGCCAGAACGAGTGGTGTAAAGTGCTGGTGGTTCTGCGGAAGTCCCTTGTTTAGCTTGAGTTGGTTGTGATTTCGGCCTTGACGCTTGTTGGTTTTGTGGGGCACCAAGGTCTGGAGTTACTGCATTGTCTGTTGAAAGCATGGGAATTCTCTGTTCTGTTGTATTCTGTGGGATTTCTCTTATGTCCACTCTGTTTCGCCTCAGGAGGTTGCTGCTGCTGTCTGGTCTTAAAGTATAGCTCCTGGGTTCAGGGTTTCTGGAAATGATTGTTGCTTTTGACCATGTGTCATTGTTGTGGTTGTAGGTAGTCACATGCTGACCAGGATATAATGGTGGTAAGTCTTTAGCACATTTGTCATAGTTGAATTTCTGAACTTGCTGACGATGCTGAAATTGATCATATGTGCTGTCTCTATGTTGTGGACGGAAGTGGACCTTAGATGGTAGGAGGTCTTTAATTCTTCTATCAAACATAAGTTCTGCTGGACTGTCGATCTTACTGTCTACCGGTGTTGTTCTCCATCTCAAGAGTGCTAGGTGTACATCCTCTGTTCTTGTTTTCTTCATGATTGACTTGATAGTTTGTATCTGTCTCTCAATGAAACCATTAGATTTAGGGTATCTAGGTGATGATGTTGTGTGTTTGATCTTCCAGTCCTTAGTGAAGTTTCTGTATGCTTGACCTGAGAAATGTGGACCGTTGTCTGATCTAATTTCATCTGGGATGCCAAACATGCTGCAATACTTCTTTGTAATGTCTGCAATAACAGCTGACGGTGAGGGTTGTGGAAGTTTCTCAATGATGGGAAATTTGCTGTAGTAATCAGCAATAATAAGATAGTCATTATTGTCGATTGAGAAAATATCAGTTCCTATAATGCTCCAAGGGCTCAATGGTATGTCTGATGGTATGAGAGGTTCTCTGCACTGCCTATTTGCATGTTCTTGGCAAATTGAACAGTTTTTACATAGTGTTTCTATGTCCTTGTTTATCTGTGGCCAGTAAACATCTTTCTTTGCTCTCAGTTGTGTCTTCACAATACCAAGGTGACTATTATGGAGCTGTTTAAGGATGATATCGCGTTGTGTTTCTGGTACAACAATGCGATCTCCTTTAAGGATCAGACCATCTTCGATGCTTAACTCGTCCCTCATCGAGTAGTATGAACGGATGTGTGTTGGAACTTCCCTGATAGAGCTTGGCCATCCATGGTATATCAGTTCTTTGAGAGAGTTAAGGATAGGATCTCTCATTGTGTCTTCTCTGATGTGTTCAAGCCGATTATCGCTAAACTTGACAAAATCAACTTTGATGTTTGGGGTAAGATCTGCTGTCTTGTTGGGGTTTGGTAGTCTGCTGAGAGCATCTGCAAGACCTATACCCTCTTTAATGTTGTTAATAGTTACCACACTCAGCTTTTCGCACATTGGTAAACCCAAAATTGCAGGTCCTTCAACATCTATCAAGTAAAATGTTGACAATGTCCATTCAGAGCCTCTGTATGAACATTCAAGTGTTACTGCTCCAAAACAGTCTATACTTGTTCCATTGTAAGCTCTTAGCTTTGTCCTGCCACTCCTACTTTTTACATCCCTTGTGGGAAATCCTTGCTCATCCACCTTGTCAGGCATGATCTGCCTGAATATTCTTAAGGGTAGAGTGTTACCTTGGGCACCTGTGTCTATCTTGAACCGAATATATCTTTCTTTGTGCCTTTTAATTCCTGGTATTCGGAATTGTACCTTGCAGAAAGCCTGCGTTCTCTTTGGTTCATTGCTGAAAGTTAGTATCTTCACAGTATCAAAACTGGAAGGATCACTTTCTTCACTGGAGTCAAGGTCCTCAGTCATCATAGAGTGTGTTTGCTTTGATGACTTTCTGCTGTGAAGTTTGTGTTGAGCACTGTCTTGTTTCCTCTTGAAACATAATTTTATCCAGTGGCCCCTCTTTCTGCAGTAATGACATGTAGAGTCTTTAGCTGGACAGTGGTTTTGTATGTGGTTTAGGCCACAACATTTACACATAGCACCTCTGCTTGTGTTGTGTTTTTCTTGTTGCTTCGAACCAGTTGCTTTGTTTTGTTTGGGTTTATAGCTTTTTTACTGCATCCACCTGGGCTGTTACTGTACCTTGCTGAATTTGTTTAATGTTTAGTGCTTGTGCCTCGTGTTTCCTGCCTTCATCCAGAAGTTGTTGTAAATTTAGTGTATCACTCTGGCTCAGTATCCATTTCTGGAACTCTGGCATTGGTGTGCTGAGAAGGATCTGTTCGATAATTCGCTCTTTTTCTTCTTCTTTGTTAAATTTACATACACTTGTTTTCTCCTTGATGCGAGTGAAGAAATCATCTAAACTTTCATCAGGTTTCTGTCGCAGGTGGTGAAGTTCTAATCTTGCCGCTCTAAAGTTCGTGTGCTTTATTATCAGACGTTTTTCAAATTCGTCCAATATGGCTACGGGGTCGGTCGCTGACTCAACAGGCATGGCGGTAGCAAAACTGTTGTAAATTTTCAAACCTTCATCGTCCAATGCTTCTAGGATATATGGAGTTAGGGTTTGTCCTTCCAGACCAGTGGTCTTGGAATATAGATCTATGCGTTGGCGCCATAACAAGAAAGCTTCACTCTTATCACCTTGACCGGCAAATCTCATTTGCGGTGCGCTGCGGTAATGTTTAGCTGCCATTGTTGACCTCGATGACGAAAATTAGCCGAATAAACTGTACTCACGTGTTATCGTGTAGCTGTTTTGCGTCAGTCCGGTATCGACCGCTGCCACCATGTAATGTTATGATGTATGTATATAAGCATTACCTCGTCATCTACACAAGCACACACATGTTTCAGAGAGCACTCAGTAAAAGCATGTTCAGTTCGTAGCCATGTTTATTTACAGAATATCGTACATGTCAAGATTCGCATTATATTACAATGTGTGGTTCGTACTTTAATGTATTCATATTACAGATATATTCGGTTCAAGATAGACACAGGTGCCCAAGGTAACACTCTACCCTTAAGAATATTCAGACAGATCAGGCCTGACAAGGTGGATGAGCAAGGATTTCCCACAAGGGATGTAAAAAGTAGGAGTGGCAGGACAAAGCTAAGAGCTTACAATGGAACAAGTATAGACTGTTTCGGAGCAGTAACACTTGAATGTTCATACAGAGACTCTGAATGGACATCGTCAACATTTTACTTGGTAGATGTTGAAGGACCTGCAATTTTGGGTTTACCAATGTGCGAAAAGCTGAGTGTGGTAACTATTAACAACATTAAAGAGGATATAGGTCTTGCAGATGCTCTCAGCAGACTACCAAACCCCAACAAGACAGCAGATCTTACCCCAAACATCAAAAATGATTTTGTCAAGTTTAGCGACAATCGGCTTGAACACATCAGAGAAGACACAACGAGAGATCCTATTCTTAACTCTCTCAAAGAACTGATATACCATGGATGGCCAAGCTCTATCAGGGAAGTTCCAACACACATCCGTCCATACTACTCGATGAGGGACGAGTTAAGCATCGAAGATGGTCTGATCCTTAAAGGAGATCGCATTGTTGTACCAGAAACACAACGCGATATCATCCTTAAACAGCTCCATAATAGTCACCTTGGTATTGTGAAGACACAACTGAGAGCAAAGAAAGATGTTTACTGGCCACAGATAAACAAGGACATAGAAACACTATGTAAAAACTGTTCAATTTGCCAAGAACATGCAAATAGGCAGTGCAGAGAACCTCTCATACCATCAGACATACCATTGAGCCCTTGGAGCATTATAGGAACTGATATTTTCTCAATCGACAATAATGACTATCTTATTATTGCCGATTACTACAGCAAATTTCCCATCATTGAGAAACTTCCACAACCCTCACCATCAGCTGTTATTGCAGACATTACAAAGAAGTATTGCAGCATGTTTGGCATCCCAGATGAAATTAGATCAGACAACGGTCCACATTTCTCAGGTCAAGCATACAGAAACTTCACTAAGGACTGGAAGATCAAACACACAACATCATCACCTAGATACCCTAAATCTAATGGTTTCATTGAGAGACAGATACAAACTATCAAGTCAATCATGAAGAAAACAAGAACAGAGGATGTACACCTAGCACTCTTGAGATGGAGAACAACACCGGTAGACAGTAAGATCGACAGTCCAGCAGAACTTATGTTTGATAGAAGAATTAAAGACCTTCTACCATCTAAGGTCCACTTCCGTCCACAACATAGAGACAGCACATATGATCAACTTCAGCATCGTCAGCAAGTTCAGAAATCCAACTATGACAAATGTGCTAAAGACTTACCACCATTATATCCTGGTCAGCATGTGACTACCTACAACCACAACAATGACACATGGTCAAAAGCAACAATCATTTCCAGAAACCCTGAACCCAGGAGCTATACTTTAAGACCAGACAGCAGCAGCAACCTCCTGAGGCGAAACAGAGTGGACATAAGAGAAATCCCACAGAATACAACAGAACAGAGAATTCCCATGCTTTCAACAGACAATGCAGTAACTCCAGACTTTGGTGCCCCACAAAACCAACAAGCGCCAAGGCCGAAATCACAACCAACTCAAGCTAAACCAGGGACTTCCGCAGAACCACCAGCACTTTACACCACTCGTTCTGGCCGTACAGTGACACCTCCCAGCCGATACAGACAGTGACATATATACTCACACTGAGCATTACACATACTTATCCTTTCTCACATGAAACATTTTGTTGGAAATGTTTGCACACATTTTTTTTTCAAAAAAGGGGGGATGTAATATAATATGATACATTAATAATACGAACCACACATTGTAATAATATGCGAATCTTCACATGTACGATATTCTGTAAATAAAACATGGCTACGAACTGAAGATGCTTTTACTGAGTGCTTTCTGAAACATGTGTGTGCTTGTGTAGATGACGAGGTAATGCTTATATACATACATCATAACATTACAGTCAACATTGTGTGACTTGTGCGTGCGCTGGGAGAAAGCGTTTAGTGAATACAAGTCTGGGGTGACTGTGATTAGTCGGTGTTTGGCAGCTGAGCTGGGCACTCGAGTCTGTGTTTTGTAGCCGAGCTGTGGGCTCGTATTTAGTGACTGTATAATTCATATATGTGATTGTTATATTAATGATGTGATAGGTGCAATGCATTATCATGTAGGCGACGCTTTTTCAGCCTAGGAGTGTTCCGGGAGGAACTTTGTTAATGGTTATGAAGTGGAAATAATGGTTATGTCATAGGCGACGTTTTTCCCGCATAGGAGTGTTCCTGTTGGAACTATATTTATATTCCTGTTCGTGGAGAACAGTATAGGGTGTTGCAGTGTCCGCCCCTGGAGCTACTGTGAAGAAAGGCGACGCCTTTCCCACCTTGTAGCGGTATTAGAATAAATACAGGCGTTGTTGAATTCCCGCGTGGAGGAGATTCTGAGAGAATCTATATGGCGATGTTTCATGCCGCCAATCACTTGTAATAAGTGATCCACACCTGGATGGTGATTTATTAGTGCTATGGTGTTTTCCGCATGAATGGATGTTTAGTTTACTGTCTGTGTACATCAGTGAAGCCAGTCCATGGTTATTGTAGTGAGTGTTATTTCTTCAGGCAATGTCAGCCTGGATGTGATGTCAGTATGCTTGCCAATATAAGTGATATTCAGGACACGTATGTGAATGTGCAATAAATGTCAAGGAACTGTAACCAGTGGCGTTTGTGTTACTGCATACCCCTAGCGTTGTTGATCGTCATCTACACACGCCACACCCCATCATCATATATCTTATATATTGATCTTGACATCTGGGAGCATCGTCGTTTATGGTCCCTGACAAGTAGGATACTTCTTTTATATCCTTACAATCATGTAATGTGTAAGCAGCATGTAATATGTAATCATCATGTAATGTGTAAGCATCGTGTAATATGTAAGCATCATGTAATATGTAAGCATCATGTAATATGTAAGTGTGTGATACAAAACTGTTATAAAAACGTGATGTAGATTTCTGTAGCATTTTTTGTTTTTCATGATGAGCTAGCCATCTCCACACACAACCTCATGTTAGTTGACTTCATGTTTGTCTCCAAGTGAGCAAAGGCCTTCAACAAACGTCTGCCAAGTATTCCTGTCATGTGCCATCAGCTTAAGGTCTTTCCCTATCTTCTACACCCCCTTCATGTCTGTCTCCAATTCTCTTCTCCATGTGTTCTTTCATCTCCATCTACCTCTCATACCCTGAGGATTCCAGAACAAGGACTGCCTTGTAATGCTATCAACCGGTTCCCTCAAGGTATGCCTTATCCCTTGCCAGTGTTATCTTCTCATCTCCTTCCACTGGTACTTGTCTTGTTATTGTCACATGATCCCCACTGGTGACACTGTCATACCATTTCTATCCTTCTATTCTACAAAAGTACCCATTTATGAAGTCCATAGCTTCTTAGTCGCTGTTTTGTCTATGCTTCTCTATTTTTCAGAATCATACAAAAGGACTAACTTGACTTTTGAGTTGCAGATTCTTAATTTTGTGCTGGATTTGATTTCTTTTGATTTCCATATATTTCCCAATGCATTCCTATAGCCTTTTATATTCTTATTTTGATATCCCTGTCTGTCTCTCCAACTCTTTGATGTTATCTCCCTAAGCATTCCTGTAGCCCAGGGGTCAGGAACCCGCGGCTTGCGAGCCGCATGCGGCTCTTTGAGCCATCTCATGTGGCTCTCTAACACTTAACTCTTAATGAATGAGGGATACCATGTGATTTTTTTTTCATGTGGCTCTTCAATTTGTTAAAATGGAGACACAATTAAATATTTGGCTCTTTGTCCCGACCCCTGCTGTAGCCTTTTGAGTCCTTATTTTGATATCACTATTTGTCCCTCCAACTCTGTCTATAGGATGATTGAAAAGTCATTTCCTATTTTCAAACAGTTATTTCTTCACTCTGGTCTGACTACTTTATATAAAATGTATGTTAGAATAAAAACAATTATTCTGGAATCAACAGGGAAAAAGAGGCAGAGGTAGACCAAAAAACACATGGAGAAGAGAACTCGAAACAGAGGTGAAAATGATGAGGAAAACATGGAAAGAACTTGAGCGGATGGCACAGGACAGGAAGACTTGGCATGTGTTTGTTGAAGGCCTATGCTCCTTGGGGAGCTAAAGGGTATTGATTGACAGACAATTAGCTTCCATTTTGTTAGATAATATGCTATGTCACATTAACATTATAACTTATAATGAGATCCAGTTTGTTCAACACATGATGTCATAGTAGCAGGGCCTCTAGGCTTTTTGGGGTTTGGGCCCTTCTTCATCTAATAGGCAATAATTTTAATATTTTTTGTTCAAACTCCTTTGCATGTTGATGGTATGCGATAATAGTATTATTAATAGACTGTTGTATATTAGTTTGTTAGCATTGCTTACCTCTTTTGTTAGTAATTATTTTTTATTAATATTTATTTGTATTTATTAAGGTAAACAGAATAAACACGTTATTGAAAAAATTTTCTTGTTTTTCTTCCAATTTTTTCAATATCTGTCTTTTTTTTTTTAGAGCGTTATGAATGTGACTGCAAAGTGTAAATTTTTTCTTTTTGTACATAAATCTATGCATTAAAATTTTTTTGTTTTTAAGATGTGCACAAGCCCCGGGAGCTCCAGGCCCCTAGGCTTCAGCCTACTTAGCCTAAGGGATAATCCAGCCCTGTATAACAGGCAGCAATTTTTGTTGTCTCTTGTAATGTCAGTACCATTTTAGATGTTATTTTATTTTGTTTATGGGGGGAGTATCTGTCACATGGCAGTTATTGTTTCATGTATATCCAATGGATGGATACAAGTGATGATACAAGTGATGATACAAGTGATGATACAAGTGATGATACAAAAATGTAACAAAAGCATGTTAAAATCGCCCTGAGAAGATACATCTAAGATTCTACATTGGCATTTCTTCAAAGTGCAATCTTGTTATCATTTTCTGGTATCTTGTTGTTGTTTAATTAGAGCTCCTGAGCTTCTCGCTCTTTAGGATTCAAAATCAAGTTGAAGACTCCTTGGTATTATCTTTTCCATGGGGCTTTTCTGCCATTCTGAAATGTGTTAAGTTGAAGACATGAACTCCACATCTGGTCCCAAGCTAGAAGTAAGAAGCGTGTGGCATACTGTGCATTTCCTGCCATACAAGGGGGCTCTCTAAATATGCAGAGCTAAAATACTGTGCTGTTGTTCTGAGCTCTCCCAAGGAATTGTCACATCCTGCACAGAGCCACTTCTCAGCTCCCTCTGCCAATCACTGGGTCTATAGTGAGATCCTCCTGCATGCAGTCAACCAGATAAAAGCCAGAGTTATGTCTAGGACTCAAGTGAATCCTCCAAGCTTAGTGTGCAATGCTGGATTCTCAACATGTTTCACCACATGGGGAATCTCTGGAAGTGTGTGGATGACTTCAAGAGTCAATAAGGGTGTAATTAGCCTCACAGACAGGGGGGTACGAAATGGCATTTCAGGGGGTGCGACAAAGAAGCCTAAGGTCAAGAGTCTCAATTTGACTTATTCATCTTCAAATGTGATATTACTTTTGTAGGGGGTGCGAACATTAATCAAACATTTCCTAGGGGTGCGGGGCATAGAAAAGGTTGGGAACCCCTGCCTTACAGGAAGCCTGCATCAAAGTATTCATGTGCACTTACAGCGGTAGTTCCTGAAGCAATTTGTCTTACATCATCATCATGTTGCCAGTCCTGTGCTCAACCGTATATTTGTCGCCTCCGGAGAAACAGTAATCCTGTTCTTTCTGTGTCTCCTCAGACACCGTTGTGAATGTGTCTCCTCAGACACTGTTGTGAATGTGTCTCCTCAGACACCGTTGTGAATGTGTCTCCTCAGACACCGTTGTGAATGTGTCTCCTCAGACACCGTTGTGAATGTGTCTCCTCAGACACCGTTGTGAATGTGTCTCCTCAGACACCGTTGTGAATGTGTCTCCTCAGACACTGTTGTGAATGTGTCTCCTCAGACACCGTTGTGAATGTGTCTCCTCAGACACCGTTGTGAATGTGTCTCCTCAGACACCATTGTGAATGTGTCTCCTCAGACACCGTTGTGAATGTGTCTCCTCAGACACCGTTGTGAATGTGTCTCCTCAGACACCGTTGTGAATTATGAGACAACATCAACACTCATTCTTTTCATTCCCCATGGCTCCTACAGCTACAGGGCCAGAGTGGCTTAGAGGTATGGCATTTGCCTCTAATTCTAAATGTACTGGGTTCACTCCCTGCACAGGAAATATCATTGATGGAAATTTTTTTCAGAACCAGTGGTTGCTAATGATGTCATACTAGCCCCTGATCTCCTGGGTAGTGAGATCGGATGCCTAGCCTTCTTGGATAAGAGTGAAAAATAGGAGGTCCTGTATGCAAACTGCGCACATTAAAAATCCTGAGGCAGTTGGAAATTGTAAAGAGTAGGCCATACGGCTGCTGCCCTGGCAAAATTTTAAAATTAGGAAACCTACCCACCACAAAAATATTTATAAAATATGCGATTCCTACATACACACATTGGGATCCTCATGAGTGCTACAGAGTTTGTGAACTGTGCTGAGATTCTCCTTGTGTGATCTAAGGAAGGAGATCAGAGATATTGGAGTTGTACATGTGCAATAAAGATTGTCCTTAAAACCAAAACCAAATTCTACAGCTGCAGTTGTTGCTTGTTCATAAACACATGGAACTATTTCTATCTAATGAACAGTTATCCATAATTTCACCTCATGCAGTGTCATGGGTCTGTCATTTTTCCGCTTGGAATCAAATCTCCCGTAGATAGCAGCATACTTTCTCAGGGCATTCATTTTATGTGGGTCATCAGCTGACATCTGCATGACTGTCTGAAACGAGAATGAAAAAAAAAAAATAATGAAATCTGTAATCCATGGTTTTATAACACTGTATGAGTTAGGCACTGGTGGACAACATAAAATACTGGTATATGGGGAGCCGTGCTGGTGTAACTGTTACCACATTGCACTGGCGATCAGGTGTTCAAGGTTCAAGCCTGGGCATGAGAATTTGAAGGAGTGTCATTGACCGGGATTTTGACTGAATAACCTGAACGGCTCCTGAGATAAACCCTCAGTGGATGGGAAGGAGCAAAGCTCCTGACTGGATTGGAAGGAAAGTCCACAGGCTCCCCAGCCTCGCAATGACATGTCATTGGGCCAAAGGGCTGAAAGCCCAAGTGCCACTGGTTAAGAAAAAAAAAAATACTGGTATATCTCACTAGTCCAGAAATAAAAATCAGAAACATAAAAAAAAACATAAATGAAAAACAGACAAAAATTGGTAGTCTTTTTTAAAAATTCCAAAAACAAAAACAAAACCTATACAATTGTACGATGACATATCAGTTTGTTCTATACTCAAAATAAAAAGATATCTGTATTATGTAAATGTGGGTTGCACTGGAATTTTTGAAATTAGAAAGTCATTTTGTTGTTTAAAAATGTCAAATTTATTTAAAAGCAAATCCGTTCCGTTCCATAAAGTTTGCATATATTATTTACCAAAAAGTAATAAGTAATTAATCAGTCTTAAGACTTGAGGGTAAGTCTTAAGTGATAATACTAGTATATATCACAAGCAAATACATTATGAAAAAATGTAATCCTCTTTTTTGTTTATACTTTCAGAAGGCCATAACAAGAAACAGTTTGTTGCGATAACAGTACAAGCAAATTTAGCCATTGCATCAACAACAAATTCAAATCTACCCACATGAAGGAAAGGCAATTTACAGAAATAGATCTCAATGATGTCTTTACAAACAAGCAGGATTTAGAAAGAACAGAAGATTTGCAGATCATATATTTACCCTCAGGAACATTATAGAGCAGTGCTCAGAATGGCAGAGACAGCTGTACATTAATTTCGTTGATTTTGAAAATTCTTTTGACAGTATACATAGGGACAGTCTATGGAAAATACTGAGGGCTTATGGAATTCCAAGCTGCATAGTGTCAATCATAAAAAGCTTCTATGCCAACTTTACGTGTAGGGTAGGGCAGAGCAACCTAACCTTTGAGGTGAAGACAGGAGTACGACAGGGATGCCCCTTATTCAACCACTCTATTTTTAACAGTCATAGACTGGGTGATGTGACAGACAACAGTGGGCAGTCCAAGAGGAATAAGATGGACTACGTTTTCTACATTGGAAGATCTGGAATATGCAGATGACATTGTACTACTAGCACATTCACATCAACACATCCAGGAAAAAATGGATAGACTTAATAAGTATAGCCAGCAGGTGGGCCTGAACATCAATCTAAAGAAGACAGAGGTCATGACACTCAATGTGAGCAACCCTGAGCCCATAACAGTAAGGAATCAACAACTGGAACAGACAGACACCTTCACATACCTAGGATGCATAGTAACACCAGATGGCGGAGCAAGCATAGACATCAACAACAGAATGAACAAAGCAAGAACAGCCTTTTACAGTCTAAACAACATCTGGAAGTCCTCTCAGTACAGCACAAGCACAAAATTAAGATTATATCAGAGCTGTGTGCTTTCTGTGCTTCTCTATGGTGCGGAATGCTGGAGAGTAACAGAGAAGGAGATGTCGAAATTGTCCTCTTTTCACACAACATGCCTAAGAAAAATTCTCCGAATCTTTTGGCCGAATACCATAACCAACCAAGATCTGCTCACTCGGAGCAAGCAAGAGGACATGCACACCATCATAGCTGGCAGATGCTGGAGTTGGGTTGACCATGTCCTCAGAAGAGACATCGATGCCATCACAAGAACAGCTATGCTTTGGACCCCTGAAGGAAAACGAAAGAAAGGCCGACCAAAAACAACTTGGCGGAGGACTGTGGAGGCTGAGATGCAAAGAATGAACCAGAGTTGGGGCACTGTACGAAGAATGGCCACCGACTGAGCAAAGTGGAATCAATTTGTTGTTGCCCTACAAGACGCCAACAGGCGTGATGGCCACTGATTGCTTTGACGGTCTGTGGCTAAGGATCAAAGAAGAAGAAGAAAAGATGTCTTTACACTTGAATTTAAAAGGTTTATATTTGAAAAAGGGAAAGAAAAATCGACGACTTGCAAGGAGGAAAAGAAAGTGAATGGCGAGCTCAAACAACGTAGCTTTAAAATGAGTAAACCAAGAACAGTCATAACCCCATGCTTCATAAGCGGTGAGTCATGAATGATGATGATGAATTCTTCCGAAGATGATGACTTTGAAAAGGTATTGGATAAACAGGAAAGATGGCAGCGGGTTTCTGTAATTCGTAACTTAAAAGAAAGGAAAAAAAAAGCATAGCAGAAAGCCACAGGTGATAGAGTTGATATTTAATTTATTCTTAATTAGTCATTAATAATATATATTACTACAGCCGTATCATTACATTACCACTTCCTACTAAAATGTAGGAAGTATGAACAACAAAGAAAACTAATATTAGATTATTTGCAGGCATGGGATTCGTCAATAACTGTAGAACGGGCGTTGAGAGTAGACAGACCTAGAGAATTGCACAATATAGTAAAACAGTATGTAACACGAACTAAAAATAATATTTAAGGATCAGTAATGGTGTGATGAGAAAGTGGGACTCTGGAGGGGGTCTTGTAATGATTGTTGATGATGGCAGATGATTGGTGGATTAAGTGTCAATCGAGACATCCTGAGCTTTCCCACCCTTTTCTGTCTTGTTAATTAACATGGGGGTTGTGAGAGACTTTTTTTTCCTTTTTTTGGAAAGGGGAGGGCACACAACAACATTAACACAATTTTACATTTTTGATTTACTCTACTTGGAATCACATAAGTGGAGTGGGAAGGTGATACCATATTTTGATATCGGAAATCAAAATTATTAACTTGAATTAACTACACTATATATTCTAATTGTAACCTATCAAGGGTTTCTTAAAAAAAAAAAAAAAAAAAGCCCTACCAGACTTTCACTTTCATGCCATACCCTTACATTCATTTTCATGCCAGGGACCCAAAGACGCAGCAACAGAGAATGAGGTCAGCGACCCATAGCTTGACAGTCAATGACTGCTTGCGTCAGGGTCAGCGAACCAGAGCTGACCAAGACCCTACTCCACCTCCAAGTGGTGGTCCTGGCAACAGGCTGCATCACTGCAGTCTGGCTGAGAGAGTAGGGATCGAAGAGGGAAGGCAAACCCGGTCCCAAAAAATGCCGTGCTGAAGTCGGATGTGTCGGCCGAAAGGCGCAGCTTCGCTGTAAACAGACACAACGCAACCAACGTCCTTTTCAGGATGAACGAGGAAGAAGAAGACTTCTTTCATGCCATACCCTCACCTTCATGCCATACCCTCAGTAATATTACTTTTATGTTCTCGTTAAATAAATGTTTGATTACATATTGTGCAGTTTCCTAAGTTTGTCTATTCTCAACACCTGTTCTACCCTGCATAAGATAAACAGCTCTGATAGAATTTACAAGCTTTCTGAACGCAAAATCACAGCATAAAACAAACTTACTAAGATTTCCTGGCTGATCTGTTTTTTTGGCATTGACTTTGGTTCAAAGGGAGGCAAATCTTTTGCTAACACGGATGCGGCTGTTGCTATGGCAGTGATCTGGTGCTCCAACAACAAGGGCTGGGGCACGCCCACCAAGCTTGAATAAAACTGATCAGTCTGATTGTACTGCAACCGAAATAAGAACAATCAACGTTCAATGTAAGGTTTATCACTACTTGTACATGTCTGTATCCTTTTATCAGAACACGCGAAAACTGAAATATTCTCAAAATCGAAAGTTTCTATGGGTGACTTTGAGCGATTTTGGGCTACTTTTAAAAAATGATTTGGGCGACATCTCGAAACCGAAAAAATCCGGTATTCAAAACACAGCTGTCCCTGATAATTTCAGATAAAAAGATACGGGACTTGTACTGAAAGTCAAGAACCAACATTCAAATATATTATTATTACTGATCTTTCTTGTTGCCATCATCATCATTCTCTCCCTTTGTGCTCCTTACAGAGCATGGAGCCAGCACTGCAGATGGCCAAGCAAGAAGTCTGCACCAAGTCAGTCACATGCTCTTGCAGTTGTGGTTTCAGCAGTGCAAGAAAAAACATGAATAACTAACTTTTAAAATAACACTGAACACTGTACGTCAATAAACTCCTATTCGAAACCCTTGGGGCCAGATGTATTTCATAATTTTTAGGCCTTCAGAATCGTAATAAGGTACATGTACCATATATTACAGCAACACCCTAGTGTGGCTCAACAGAGGTTTCTATAAAAACTCCGCCCTCAAATCAAGCCATGGGTTGGAGTCAGTAAGCTTTCAACCCATCCTTTCCTAATAAGGGCATGTCATGTCGGTAGGCAGCCAGTGACTCATCTAGGAAAATCACCAGGCCACTAGGATCCATTCTTCACAGAGCGCAGTATTGCTCTTGGAAGGATGGTTGTGCAGTCTGCTACTGGTAATGAGAAATGCATCATATTCATCTTCTCATTGTTACCCACAGGGGGTTCCGCAGCTTTTTTTGATATTTTCACAATAAAATGAAAATCACATAAAGTTAAAAACAGTTAGCAGCCCTGAGACACAACTGTTGATAACCTAAGCTAGAGAGACAAAGGCGAAGAAACTGCATTTTCAATTATTATATTTAAAGTTAGTACATTTAATTAGTATATTTAAATACTAATATATGTGTATATTTAAAGTATACCAGAAAGTCTTTTATTGTGTCCTTGCAATCCTCGTGTTGAGAATCAGAAGAGCTCAGGTCATCCAAGTTACTTCCATCAGAGGGACTGGTATCCCTTGTCTGCGATCTCCAAGGAGTAGACGTTGAGATAGCTGATGACTGAGGAGGAGTTACTCTGAAGTCCTGAATGCTACTAGATCTTTCCATGGAGTTGGAGGGACTTACATTCTGTGGTGAAGAAGAACCAGCCATGCTCATCACATGGGTTGGATATTTTTTGACCACTGGAAAAAAATTATGGCCACGTTTAACATCTGTTTCAACTAGTAAGAGATTAGCCAAAGAAGAACAAGCACAACCACAAAATTATTGAAACAGAATATTATGTAGGATCTGGTCACGGAGTTAGGGGTTCACAGTAAAAGTCGCAGCAATAGAAGTAGGTACAGGAGGTCTAGTGGCCACCTCAGTGTATGATCTACTGAAATAATTGGGTCTGAAGGGACAGTCAAGGACATTGGCACTTAAAAGGCTTCATTAAAAGGCTTGGTGAAAATGCGGAACAGGCATCATACTGGCACCACAAAGGGCTATGAAATTCAGAACAGTAATTTATTTACACACAGGAACCACAAAGGGCTATGAAATTCAGAACAGTAATTTATTTACACACAGGCACCACAAAGGGCTATGGAATTCAGGACAGTAATTTATTTAGAACAAAACTGTTACTTTCACAGCTGCTTAAAGTTGGCAGAATAGATAAAACCAGGTGTGAATTAGGAAAGCAGAACAAAGATGGAGTGGGTTCAATGCCCAGCACAGATGACAAAAGTCAACATGAGGCCAACACTAGGGAGTCATGACACAAGTAAGCCTGAACACCCACCCTTTAAGAGCGTAAAGGAGATAACAGAGCAAATACACTTGTCTAACGTGGGGACTCATGTCCATGATTATCAGATTGCCTCCTATTGTAACACTCTGTATAGAGTTTATTATCTGTGTCAGATGTTGGACAGAAACCTGGCAGCCTACTTAAGAAGCAGAAAAGGAATATAACTGTGGGAATAATGGTCTTAATAAATATGATTACATGGAGAAGCAGGATAAAAAACTTCAACAATCTAGATATAGAATAAATATGCTGATGTGTGTATTCTGATAAAAATAAAACCTAATTTAGTACTTATATCAGCATATTCACTGTTACATCCACATCACCATTACATACAGGAAAACTTCATTTTTCTGCTCACTACAGAGCATAAAGTTTCAAGAGATTCTCTAAAACTTATCCTGTCCTAGCTAATGAGCCTTCTTTCATTCACCTGGCCTGAATTTTATCCAGTTTTAGATTTTGTAGCTAGTTTTTTTTTTTTTTTTTTAAGATGAAAATGCCAAACTCTTCTTAAATGCCATTTATTACATGCCTGGTCTTTCACAATAATATATTTACATGCACAAAAAACATTATATTTTTTTATGTTATGCTAGAATTGTCATGATGTTACATCAGCATTCTATGAGACATACACAAGTAAAAGTACTGTCAATATTGCCTGACAAATTAAGGATTATTCATCTTTTTCTTTTGATCCTCAGGGATTTGAGTTTTCGCTCTTTACCCTTTTGTATTTGATGGTGAGTTCCAGGGCTTTCTTGCAAACCTAGAGGACTTCTTTACTCAGCAGGCTCAACATTGGTAAAACATACCACTTCTATTAATTGGCGAATTGATGCAATGTCATGAGATGGATGGTCTTTTACCCTAGAAGGAATCCAAAGTAATGATTAACATAGTTAATCAATGACATTCTTTACAACTCCTTGTCATTGTCTTCATCAATCCTTTCCATTCCTCACAGAATGTATTCTACAATTGTTGCTCGCTATTTTTTTTAAACTTGATCCATGAGGCACCAATTCATTTGACTTCCTCATCTAACATTCTTCTCCAGATTCTCTTTTTGACTTCCCAACGTTTCTCTTCCACTGTGGGTTTTAGTCAAGGGCAAATGTAGTCAGTTGTTTCATCAGGGCACGTCCTAGCCATCACCATTTTCTCCAATCTCCAGCTGTAATTCTTCACAACTAACATCTCTATATACAGGAAAACAGGTTTGGAGCTATACACAATTTTGGTTTTGATTTATTCTATTTGGATTCAGTGGAGGGGGGAAGAAGTTGCTATATTGTCTTGAATTTATTACACAATACATCCTAATTATAACCCATCAAGGGTTGAACGGGATACTTTGTTTAAAAAAGGTTTGGAACTTACCTTCAAATGCTGCTGGGTTGGCAACCCATTCTTGCAATGCTTTCTGCAATCGTCTCACATGAAGAGGTTTACTGGCCATCCCCACTAGAGCCATGATCTCTAGGAATTCATCTTCACCTGCTTCACACAACTGCTGGACATCATCTCCACCTGGTATAACAGTTATGTATAATAGTTGTAAAAGTAACTGGCATAGGCAGATAGATGGAGGAGTTGGTAGTTGGATGAGCAGGAAGATGGATGAATGGGTTGATCAATGGCTAGGCCTCACGTCATCTACATCTGGTATAGTAGTTTAACAAGTAATACAGATAAATATAATATGTTGATCAATGGCTAGGCCTCACGTCATCTACGTCTGGTATAGTAGTTTAACAAGTAATACAGATAAATATAATATGTTGATCAATGGCTAGGCCTCACGTCATCTACATCTGGTATAGTAGTTTAACAAGTAATACAGATAAATATAATATGTTGATCAATGGCTAGGCCTCACGTCATCTACATCTGGTATAGTAGTTTAACAAGTAATACAGATAAATATAATATGTTGATCAATGGCTAGGCCTCATCTTTATAGTAATTTAACAAGTAATACAGATAAATATAATATGTTGATCAATGGCTAGGCCTCACGTCATCTACATCTGGTATAGTAGTTTAACAAGTAATACAGATAAATATAATATGTTGATCAATGGCTAGGCCTCACGTCATCTACATCTGGTATAGTAGTTTAACAAGTAATACAGATAAATTTAAAATGTTTAAATAATAAAGGGCACTGCTGTAAAGCTGGAAGAAAAAGTAATTTAAAAATGTTTAAATATGTATAGATTCTTCTTCGTACACTCTCAGAATGTTTTCAAAGAAAGCAGTAGTCAGTTTGAGGCTATTCAAATCTCCGTAGAGCTTTTCTATGAATGATACTGGTGTCAGCCATATGCGCTTTCTCTGTTCTGCATATGTTGGGCAACTTTGAATCAAATGTTCAGCAGTCATTGTATCAGTGCCACAGTTACACTGATCGGAAGTTCCTAACTTTAGCTTGTTGAATAGATGGTATCTCAATCTGTTGTGGCCAGTGCGGAGTCTGAAGATTACCACTGGTTCTCTTCTGTTGAGCTGGTAGTATGCATCATTTTATGTCTGACCTGGATGTTCTACATTCCATTTTTTTCTGTATCTGATTCTGATAAAACCCTTTACTTTCTTGAAAGTTACGCTTGCATCAGGCTGAGGTAGATTTCCAAATTCCTTTGCCAATCTGTCAGCCTCTTCATTGCCGGTGATGTTACAATGAGATGGGATCCATTGGATCACAACACTTTTTGAATTGTTAACAAAGTTTGTGAAGCACTATTCTGAGGTCATCCAGGTCTGTATTATTTTGGCTTTTCAACGATGCAATTACTATGTATAGGTTCAATTTTATATTTGAATGATGCACCAAAAACACAGGATGTTTTGGTATTTATCCTTTATCAGCCAGTCACAAATAGGAGACAAAGATAAAAAATAAAGACAGATTATGAGAAACAAGATAAAAGCATTTTTGGATTTGCAATTTTGCTATTCTGATCTCATCACAGAACATTTCTTTCATATTATTTCATCGTTTTATTATTTAATTTTCTCTTCCGCATTTTTGTTGTTTATTAGATTCTCTGATATTTCTTTCTTCTTTTTTTTTTGTTCTGTATTTTTACCTGCTTATTTATTGACACCTTTCTCCAATGTTATCTGTGTTGTTTCTTTCTTTTCATCTTTCTGGGTTGCTCATCTTATCTTTTTTGTTTTGTTCATCTATTTTTCCACGTTTTTACAGCATCTGTAAATTATTTTCATCATAACATCGCTATGTCTTATCTTTGTTTCCTGTTTGTTATCATCATTGATGAAGGGTAAATGCTTTTGTTGTATAATTCATGTGTATAAAATGACTTTTTTTTAAAATTTGGACAGACGGACGGAGGAGTTGGCAGATGGATAAGCAGGTGGGTGGATGAATGGTAAATGGATAAATTGGCAAAAACTGATGAGCATCATCTCAATGTGATACAACACTTATACAAGATAAAAGTAAAACTAAACAAGATAGTAAGTGGTAGATCAATGAGTAAATTCCACACAACTGATGGGCATCATCTTCATTAAATGTCTGTTATGTTCTGCAATGTCGACTATAACAGAATATTCATAACACAAGACAAAGTGTTAACAATCCACATGTTTATTCATCGCGCTACCCAAATGACAATGCTGCAGCATAGTCTTCTCTACTATTGGTTTTTCTAAAAAGTGGAAACCAATACTCAATACATTACAGTGTCAAATGAATGAGTGGGTAAATCAATGACTGGGCTTCACACATTTACTATACATAATCTTATTGAAAATGGATGAGTGGATTGATGAT
>JAMPIV010003160.1:0-61794 GCA_024509875.1 Oreohelix idahoensis
TTAACGGACGAAGTTGAGAGCGGAGACGGTGGATAAAGAGATGCTGAAAAGGTTTGTCATAAACACCAAGATGTATTTGCCTTGACCGATTCAGAAGTTACTCAGACAAATACGATGTTAATGGAAATTGAAACAGAGGAGAAACAAAAACCAATACAGTCCAGACCATATTGCACACCCCTCCGAAACAGGATGATAATTCAAAAGGCAATTGAAGGGATGTTAAAGGCTGGTTTGATTCAGCGATCACGTTCAGAATGGTCTTCTGCAGTGGTCATCGTGGGAAAGAAGGACGGAACGTACCGATTCTGCATTGACTACCAGGCGTTAAATAGGGTGACGAAGACGATCTCTTACCCTCTACCAAGAATTGATGACATATTGACCACTCTTGGTGGTTCTACGTGGTTTACTTCCTTGGATGTGAGGTCGGGATTTTGGTGTATTCCTCTATCAAAAGAATCAAAAAGGAAAAGTACCTTCTGTACACATCTGGGCAGCTTCACGTGGACTATCATGCCTTTCGGGTTGAAGGGTAGCCCGGCGACATACATGGGACGGATGGAAGGGGTATTACAATGAATGCACGGGTTTACAATGGCCCACATAGATGATATTCTAATTCATACAGCTGGGTCTATGGATGTGCATATGGAACGCGTCGAAAGAGTATTTAGTGGATTGAGGAAACATAATATAATGTTGAAATTGGAGAAATATGATTTCCTGAGAAAAGAAATCAAATATTTAGGATTTATCATTGACCGGAACAGAGTGACTTCTTTAGATTAAATCTAAAGAAGTCAGAGGTCATGACGCTCAATGTGAGCAACTCTGAGTCCATATCAGTAAGGAATCAGCAACTGGAACAGACAGACACCTTCACATACCTAGGATGCATAGTAACACCAGACGGCGGAGCAAGCAAAGACATCAACATCAGAATGAACAAAGCAAGAACAGCCTTTTTTAGTCTAAACAACATCTGAAAGTCCTCTCAGTACAGCACAAGCACAAAATTAAGATTATATCAGAGCTGTGTGCTTTCTGTGCTTCTCTATGGTGCGGAATGCTGGAGAGTTACAGAGAAGGAAATGTCGAAATTATCATTTTTTCACACAACATGCCTAAGAAAAATTCACCGAATCTTTAGGCCGAATACTATCACCAACCA
The DNA here is from genome assembly GCA_024509875.1 of Oreohelix idahoensis. Taxonomy (NCBI): domain Eukaryota; kingdom Metazoa; phylum Mollusca; class Gastropoda; order Stylommatophora; family Oreohelicidae; genus Oreohelix; species Oreohelix idahoensis. The sequence continues at coordinate 1,175 of JAMPIV010003160.1, forward strand.
AGATCTGCTTACTCGGAGCAAGCAAGAGGACATGCACACCATCATAGCTGGCAGACGCTGGAGCTGGGTTGGCCATGTCCTCAGAAAAGACCCCGATGCCATCACAGGAAAAGCTATGCTATGGACCCCTGAAGGAAAACGAAGAGAGGCCGACCAAAAACAACTTGGCGAAGGACTATGGAGGCTGAGATGCAAAGAATGAACAAGAGTTGGGACACTGTACGAAGGATGGCCACCGGTCGAGCAAAGTGGAATCAATGTGTTGTTGCTCTACAAGACGCCACCAGGCGTGATGGCCACTGACTGCTTTGACGGTCGGCGGCTAAGGATTAAAGAGGACGAAGGAATGGAGTTAGACCGGATGATGAGAAAGTTGCAGCTATCTGAAACATACCTTTTTCTAGAAATGTCAAAGAAGTTCGTGGGGCCCTAGGGTTATTCGCTTATTTTAGGAGACATATCGCAATTGTTTCTGAAATGGCGGAACCTTTGACTAATTTGACAAGAAAGAATGTTCGCTTCAGGTGGGATGAAAAATGTCAAACAGCGTTTGAACAGCTGAAATCAGCCGTCACTCAGATTCCCTATCTGGTTCATCCGGATCTAATTGGCCAAATGATACTATATGCCAACGCTTCGAATACAACTATAGGAGCTTGTTTAGTGCAGATAACTAAACCGGGAGACGAAGATATATTACCACATATAAAGGACGAGAAACCCATTGTGCTTATGTCACACAAGCTGAGCTGCTCACAGAAAAATTGGGTAATTACAGAGAAAGAAGCCTTCGCGATACATTACTCAGTGCAGAATTTAGACTACTATTTAAGAGGAGCGGAGTTTATTGTACGCACTGACCATAAGCCGCTGATGACTTGGCTGTCTAAACAGAAGGAAGGAACGAGGAAGTTACAAACGTGGGCGTTAAACCTACAAGGATACAGCATGAAGATAGAACACATCGCCGGAAGAAAGAACACATGTGTGGACCTGTTATCTAGATCCATAATTGAACCAGAAAGGGAAGAGAATTCATGGAATAAGGAGGGAGATGAGGAGGAGATAAATGATAAGTTTTTTTAAGGTGGAAGCCGTAGCAAAAACCAAGGGTAGAAAACAGAAGAGGACCCCGACTACGGGAAAACGAAAGAGAGGAAGAAGAGATAAAAAAAGTGGCAAGAAAAATTCGATATGGTAATTGAACAAGAGAAGGATGAGAAAATCAGAGAACTAAAGGAACGGTTGATAAAAAACTCCGATGACGTGGAGGAATTTTTCTATGATCAGACAATGGGCAGATATACTATGCGGGAAGAGATAATGAAAGCGGTTGGCGCAAGTACATTCCAAAACAATTGATAAGGAACATTTTGGACCAATACCATGATGGTAACGGACATTTTGGAAGAGATAAGACGCTGGACGTTATTAAAAAGAGGTACTTCTGACCTGGTATGAACATGCACATTACTGAATATGTGGGAAATTGTGAGACATGTAGGCTTAAACGGATGAAAGCTATGAAGTGCCCACTACAGGAGATGAATAGACCTCATTTTTTGATGCAGAAAATTAGCATCGATTTGTCTGGTCCATACCCGAAGACAAATGCATGAACACCATGATATTGCATTTCCTGGGCTGTTATAGTGGATGGCCAGAATGTTTCACAGTGGCAGATGGGACTTCACATACTATTGCCAGGATATTAACTACATAAATTATCCCACGACATGGTTATCCTGAAACTATTCTAACGGACAACGGAAAAGCTTTTTAGGTAACCCCTTTAAGAATACCGTGGAAGGCTGCACATAAAGCATATTAGGACAACAATATATCGACCACAAGGAAATGGGATGAATGAAAGGATGCATGTGGTAATCAACGATGTTATTTGCAAGTACAGCCGAGGAAATGTAGACAAATGTGATTTGTGTTTGACACGAGCATTAGAAGCGATTAGGTTCAATGTAAATGAAAGTAGGGGCATGTCACCATTCTACTTGTTATATGGACGGGATCCCACGTTTCCGATTGAACGAATACTAAGGAACAAGAAATGATATTATGGAGAGGATTTTACCGAGGTTATCTTACAAGAAAAACATAAAGCACATAGATTGGTACTCGAACACTTACGGAAGGAGTTTGACAGGCAAAAACGTTACGCTGACAAAAAAGGAAAATTACAGGAGTTTCGACCAGGGGATAGGTGTTCTATAAGAAACATGTGCGTCCAACAAAGTTTGATAATCGTTGGATAAAAGGTTACGTAGTACTAGAGATGACTTCAATCACAAATTATAGGATCTGGAATGAGAAACTGAATCACACTTAAAGCTCATGTCCAACAATTAAGAAAAGACGATTACAGACAATGGCTCACTCTTGATAAACCCATCTTAGAAAGGAGAACCAGACCAGAGAGGTGGACTACATGGGTATTACCATCAGATGTCGATGATAAAGAAACTGATCGAGAAAACGGTTGAGTATAACGAACTATTCGGACACCGATGTCGATAGAGTAAGAATTGAGACTGGTAGGACAAATGTAAATTGGAATTAAAAACTATAAAGGAAAATATGGGGAACAAAAGTAGTGATAGGATGAGTGGTGGGAGAAGACGTAAATCAATTACGATTGGGGATAAGAATGTTGAAAAGGAAGAGGAGAATAGAGGCAGAGTACTAGATGTACTTGATAAAACGCAGGATAGGGAGAATTCAGAGGAAAGAGAGGCACTAGCAGATTCATTCATTCATAACCCTTCACTCCCAAAGGAGCATAGGCCTTCAACAAACACATGCCAAGTCCTCCTTTCACGTGCCATCATCTCAAGTTCTTTCCACGTTCTCCTCATCATTTTCACCTCTGTTTCCAGCTCTCTTCTCTATGTGCTTCTTGGTCTACCTCTGCCTCTCTTGCTGGACTAGCAGATGAGTAAGATAATTGGGAGAGTAAAGATGATATTCCATTGATGGAATATAAGAGGACATTTCTGACGGATGATTGGGAGAGCGAAGACGAGATACCGTTGAACGAGTATAAGAGGACATTTCTGACGGATAGGGAAGAGAAGAATGAGGACACGGAACTGGAGAGGATTACAGTTAAACAGAAACTACAGGGAGATCCTCAGGACTTAGTTAATCAGACAGACAAGACTTGAGAGACACAGGGAGATCCTCAGGACTTAGTGAATCAGTCAGACAAGACTTCAGAGACACAGGAAGTGTTGGGCGTTAAAGGTATAAGAGAGGATAATAACAAGTCTGATGAGTGTAAATGATGATAGTGATTGGTGTTAAAGGTCACTGAACTGTTGTTAACACTTGGTTAAGTGTAACTGAGGTATTGAGTTAACGTCTGACTTTATGTCAGCAGGGTTGTGACTTGTGCGTGTGCTGGGAGAGAGCGTTTGAGTGAATACAAGTCTGGGGTGACTGAGACAGTCTGTGTTTGGCAGCCGAGCTATACGCTCGTATTGTGTGACTGTGGAGAAACACAGATGTGATTATTCTAATACGTGAGGAGATATTTATTATATATTGTGTAGGTCCTACCTATTGTACAGGCGAAGATTATTGTACCGCCTGGAAGTTTTCGTGCTGGAACCATATTTATATTCTATTCATGGAGAACAGTATAGGGCGTTGCAGTCTCCGCCGCTGGAGCTACTGGAAGAAAGGCGACTCGTTTCCCGCCTTGTAGCGGAATTGGAATAATACAGGCGTTGTTGGATTCCCGCCTGGATGAGATTCTGAGAGAATCTAGATGGCGATGCTTAATGCCGCCAACCACTAATAATAAGTGGAGCACACCTGGATGATGTTATGATTGTGCGAGGAAGGTATGCCGCACCAAGGACTTTATGTGTACTGTTAGTGTGTGTTCTTGTAAAGTCAGTTCGTGAACACGAGAGTTCCGAGTTATTTCCTGCAGGCAATGTCAGCCAGGAGGTGTGTCAGTATGCTTGCTACATGTACTTAATTTCCACGATGTATATATCAGTCTAATAAATGTTATGGAACTGTACCAGTGGCGTTGGGTTGATTCGTACGAGCCATTGTTGATCTTCATCTACATACAACCCACACCCACCATAATATTATGCTCTGACAAGTAGAATACATCTTTTATATCCTGACAACTGGGGACATCATCTACACCAGTGTTTCTCAACCCTGAAAGTAGCAACGGATCCTTTTGACAACTAATATTTTAAAATGCTCCCTACCCTTTTAACACCCTTTAACTCTTTAACGTGTACACACACACACACACACACACACACACACACACACACACACACACACACACACACACACACACACACACACACACACACACACACACACACACACACGCACACACACAGAAACACACACAAACACACACACACATATACATATATTCCACCATACTTTAAAAAAACCAATGCAGTTAATGAGTTATCATTTCTTATAATGTAAAGAAAAAGAGAAAGCACATTTATAAAAGCATAGTTATATTAAATATGTGTTTAAGTACGGAATTATATACACCACAAGTTCATTATCCTTGAATTACAAATTGGCAGAGCAAATGATATAAAATTAGTTCTTACAGCTCTATAACTATCATAATCATATCATTTTAATAGCGCCTAAATGACTGCATATATATATCTTCAAATATGAATATTTGAGCCTCTCCTTATGTAACCACTTTAAACATGACAAAATTGGAAAAAAATTATTGGTTGATAATAATGATATAATTATATAAAAATTCACTTACTGTTGAAGCTAATGAGATCCTTGCGCTTGGTGTGACTCAGCCATTTTTGAAATATTTGGTTCTAAGTTTGTTAAAAGAAGTCTTAGATATCATCTTTTACAAATCTGCAGTCGGTTTGGTTGCTTTTGTAGTATCAACACTACTGCACTGAACCTCTTCTCCACCAAATACGATGTTGGAAATGCTGTAATTAGCAATTTAGTTTCACGCCAAAGAACGGGATACACAAGCCTCTGCTGGATCAAAAAATTTTCGTAATGTGTGTGACTGAACCGTGCTTTTGCCTCGAAGTCATTTTGTAGCTCAATTAAATCTTCTTGGAAATGATGACTAACTTATTCCACGTCTGATTCAAATGGATTAATCACACAATCCGGTATTATTAGTTCTTGCAAGTCTTTAAATCTTATGCTCATATCATTTTTGATAGCGTCCAAATGAGTGCAATAAAACTCTAAATCTGAATCTTTAAGTCTCCCTAAGCCGGACCCCCCCCCCCCCCCCCTCCCTCCCTGCAGTAAACATGGAAAATGAGAAAGTTTTCGTCGACTAAGATTATTTTTATATAATGTCAATTTGTTGATGAACCTCATGATAATTCCATTCAATTTAATCAGTCTGATCTAATTTCCTTGTAACTTAAGAAGAACCCCATTTAACTTTTCAAATATATCTGAAAGATAGGCCACATCGTTTCGCAATACTTCTCTTTCGATGCTAAAGTCTTCTTTGATTGAGTCCAAAAACTCTACAACAGTATCAATTAATGCCCATAATCTTTTTAAACAGTTACCGTTGGACAGCCATCGTACTTCCGTGTCGGATAAGACGTTCAAACTCTTCACCATTATCACAACAAAGTTTACGAAATAACCTATCCTTCAACGAATGCGCCTTAATTTTGTTAATAACACTGATAACACAGTTCATTGATTTGTGGAGTCTGTCTCTAAGATGGTTGGCGACTAAATGTTGTCGATGAATGAATGACACAATGAATTGTTAAAACACCTGGTGCGACATTTTTAAGTAAGCCAGAAACCCACGATGACGACCAAGCATAGCTGGTGCTCAGTCTGTCACACATGCGATGACATTGGAAAAAATAAAATAAAAATTTCCAACAAAAATGTTTCAAGGGTTTCAAAGATTGATAACCCATTTGTATCTGCTGTCGGTAGTTCTGCAAATAACATATCCTCTATGATATTTTCATTCTTTATGTATCTCACATATGCGAGCAGCAAAGCTTCGTTATCACGCACGACGCTTTCATCTAACTGTAATGAAAATTCAGTAGACTGCAAATCAGTACACAGCTGATTTTCAACATCGCTTGCCATCTCATCTATTCTTCTTGAAACAGTATCATTGCTCAATGGAATAGAAGAAATGATGTCACTTGGATTTCTTTCCATCATTGTGCTAATTACCTCCCGTACAGCTAGTAAAATTAAATTTTATCTAATGTTGTGGGGTTTACCACATTTCGCAATCATGTGCGCAATTTTGTAAGATATAATGAGACCTTTATCGTTGTGATTAAACATTTTCTTAAACATATTAATGACAGTGTTGCGGCTTTCAAACTTTTGTTTTAAATCCTGGAAGTAAGAAACATCTTTGCCAACTTTATCTGAGTGTTTCTTGGTAAAATGATCGTTAAGCCATGACGGTTTCATTGCTTTGTTAGAAAACACTTCCTGGAACAGCGAACACATTGGTAATTGTTCATTTTCGGCCGAAGGTACAAAACCGAATTTCAAACATTCAACTAAATATTGTCGACACTTTCTCTTTACTGCTGACATATTGAAAATTTTAGTATAATATCGCTGCACATACATCTACACCGTGTCAAGCCTCAAAACTGAGTTTAATTATCTACACTCGAAACATCCAAAGATACATTAAAACTAAGCCACAAATGCCCACAACGTCCTTGTTGAGAGAAGGTATTTACGAACAGAGTAGTGAAGGGGCTGTGATGTGCTTACGGGCTAATCAATGTTTGACGGGAATGTGTTTCCAGAAGAAAATATGTGTCGAGAGTGGAGAGAGAAGGTTAGCTTGGGTGTGTCGAGAGGCTAACAAATGTTTCGAGTGTTGAAGGGACATAAATCTCCGCCTAATGTATCCTGACAATGGTAAAATCCCAGGTACTAAAAATTTGCGTTTGGAATCCTTGAAACACTCCATGGGACGCAGGTCAAATAAAAACTATCGTGTTACAAGCTATGCCAAGGGGAATATCTTTTGTAATTGTTTCATATTGATTCATGTAAAAATGTACACAACGTCCCCTTGAATGGAAGTAGCGACCCCCAATCGTTGCGACCAATCAGAACGCCCCTAGAAATCTTGAAAACGCCCCTCGAGGGGTGGTACCGACCCCGTTGAGAAACACTGGTCTACACAGTGTCCTGACAGCCGGGCGCACGTAATAGTGTCCTGACACCTACATCAATAGAGAATTTAAGGAATGGGAAAGAAAAAAAAATAAGAAGAAGAAAGACGAAGGGGAAGATAGAAGAGGTATGGAAGAAAAGTTAACGGTATCTTACGCCTATGTCGATAAGAAGGTTGAGAGTTTAGAAGGGAGGAAGAATAAAGAGGAAGAAGTTAAGAGACCTAGAACAGATGGCAGGACAGATAGAAATGAGTGTCGATTCAGGAGTCGAGAGAGTGGGAGAAATAGAGGTAATAGTAGAAGTGGAGAAGAAACTTTTAAGGATCGACAGAGATACAGATTAATTAGCGAAGAGAGGGCAAGGAGAAGAGATAAGGATGTTATAAATACAAGTAAAGGTCGAGATAGCGACGATTTGAAGAATAGAGAACCTGAGAGGAACTCAGACAGCACGAGAAATGAAGAATTTAGCGACAGAGGAAAAGTGAGGCAAACGGTCAAAGAAATAAGGAGTGGAGATGCTGAGACCAATTCGGAAGATTCGAGAAGAGATATAGAGGCTGAGAGAAAGCAATTATTGATTGCTGAAGTAAGACCGAACGAACGAACGTTATTTTCAAAGGGTTTAGAACTGGGCACGCAGGCACGTCTAACATTCTGTCCTTCCTTTCTCTCGTCTTCCATACTGAATCCATTTATTCTCACATGTATACTTAAATAATAAAATAACAATAAAATACAATAACATAAAATCCCAACATTGTAACAGTACAATAACAGTTGCACAGATTTACAGTACCTTATCATAATTAATAATAAGGAAAAGGGAAAAGGATCCCGTTACACACCCATTGAGGCATATTGGGAATATGGTGTTAGGCCCATATTTTCTTGACCATCGGCACACTAGGGATGATGTGGTCAGCATCACGCCGGCCGCCTTAACCTTCCCAGAAGTTGCTCTGGTACCCAATTGGGGCTGGGTCAACCCAGGAGCCGTTTGCGGCCTAAAAAAATCCTACATCAACTGGGGATCGAACCAAAGACCACTGAGCTAGGCAGCCGGTGCACTAACCACTATGTTACCGCGGCTCCCAATTAATACTAAACAGGAAAAAATTATCTTTAAAACCTACATATGATGTTATGTAATTATTTAAGAACATAACAAAATTAGGGTGGAATATAATCTGCACTCATGATGTATTTAAATAGTCTGTGATTGAATGAATATGGACTAAGCGTGTTGTTTAAGTCGTGTGGAAGATTATTCCACAGATGAGCAGCAGAAAAAGCTAAACTTTTCTTGAATAAGTCGAGCCTAGGTTTTGGCATGTGTAATTTATTTAAGCGTTGACTGCGTCTTCCGCTGTATTTGAAAATAGGCCACAGATACGTTGGCGCATTCTGTGATAAGATTTTGTGAATAAATTTGGCTTTGTTGAAGAGAAGGCGCTTTCTTAGTGGTAATATGTTAAGAAGAGTATAGGAGCCAAGACAGGCGGGCGACGAAGTGAGAAATAGAGAAGAAATAAGAGAGAAAGCAAACATAAGTATGGATAAACATATAGCGTTAGAGACGCTTAAAAGTAAAGAGACAGTGATGATGACAATGTTGGAAATAATAAATAAATAAAGGTAGATTAAAAGCCGTGGAAGAATCGCAAGGATATTATATAGGAGAGGACATGGAAGTGTCAACAGAGATGGAATAAAGGTAGATTAAAGGACAGAAAAATGGCAAGGATATTATATAGGAGAGGACACGGAAGTGTCAACAGAGATGGAATAAAGAATAAGTTGGGATTGGAGGCCATAAAATACGACGAGGAAATTATGTGAGGGAAGAAGATAAGAAATATGAGAAGCCATAAGAGATGGTGAGAATAAGTGTTTTGAGTTAATTGAGAATTAAGACATTGAGAAGCTGTAGGAAGACGGCAGGAATAATGGAGAAACTGGAGAGAAGCCACGGGAGATGGTGAAATTAAGAGTTGAGATAGATGAATGTTCAGATGGCGAGAATTGAGGGGCCATGGGAGATGGCGAACCCAAGAGAATGGCTAAGATAAGTAAGGATGAGAAAATTGAGAAGTCACAGAGAAGTGACGAACCTAAGAGTTGTAAGATAATAGAGACAATAAGGTATATTGAGAAACTATAAAGAAAACGACGTAATTATTTGAATTTTGGAGAGGCCATGGGGAAATTGGCAGACATAAAGCACCCAAGGCCGTGGGAATTAGTAAGAAATGGAGAGGAGGGAGGAATTAGGAGAAATAGTTCCAGAGTAGGAACGAGATTAAAAGGAAGCGTGAAGCATAGAGATGTTACGGCGGCTTCCAAAGTCTGAGAAAACTGCAAAAAGTTAGTCTTCTCCGGCAACATAGAAGATAAAATAAAGGGGATAATTACGGAGCAGAGAAAGATAAGAGTTAACTATGGACCTAAGGTGACCTAAGGTTGAGTATGAGATGGTGAGGTTTGATATAGAGTGAGAGATCATGGTAAATTAAATTTAAAAGGTAGACTCCGGAAGAGCACGATGGATATAGCGAGGCTCAAGTGAATTGAAAAACCAAAATAAGGGGAGGCTTAAGGATAGGCCTACCAATGGGTACAATAAGCACGGGCATAGACGAGTGTCAGTCGAGGGCTGAACTTGTCTAGGTGATAGCGAGTGGGTGATGATAAGAAAAGGGGTTATATGTCGTATTTTAATTCAAATTGTTTTGAAAGTGTTGACGACTTTTTATTTGTATGTTTGAAGGCATTCATTAGCATTAATGGTTAGTAGTTCAAATTTCCATGGGAAAGGGGAGCTGTATAACTATATTGTTGTTTGGATTCTAAGTTTTTTGTCTTTAAGAAATAAGAAGACTATTGAAAATAAGCCACATTTTCTCTGAAGAGCCCAGGGGTAAATATGTCACAGCATATGTGACCTATAGCTAATGATGACGCAAAATTGAGAAATTAGGAAGATAATGGGAAATTGGATAAGATTTACACTCTCGAAGCTTTTTCCTAGTAGTTTAGTTAGAGATTAAGAAAAAAAAAAATGATGACGTCTCTGATGACGTAGACAAAAGAAAAATGAAGTGTGAAGCCAGAGACCAAGCTGAAGGATGAAAATTTCGCTGACCTTGACCTTACCACCCACAAAAACAAGTACTACCACTTTACGATTATGAATTAAATGGCCGATGAGAAAAACCTGTGACACAAGATTCCAGAAAGAACTTTCGTGTATCCGAAGGTGGGATGAGCTGTGGGGCAGAGCATTACTGGTGATGAGCTGTTCAGTAGTGCTATGTACAATGCTATTGTTGGAGACAGTAGCATTATTGGTCCGAGGCCTGTAGAAAGAGCCATTGGTCAGCTGATTATTACCTTCTCGTAGGTACAGGTCGTTGTGCTATACAACAATGGCTCCTCCCTTGTCAGCCGCTTTGATGACGATGTCGTCTCTTCAGCAAAGAAGAGAAAGAGCACGTTACTCTGCAGGGGTAAGATTAGAATAATGCAATCGCCGAGGACGGAGCTGCTGAATATCATGGATGTTGTTGTTATATACAGGTCAAGGTCGTGAGAAGCCACATGAGAGGGTGAAAAATGTTTCGTGATGTGAAAAAAAACGTGAAAATGTGTTATTTCTTTCTTCAACCCGTTCTCGCTTGTTGGTTGGCAGTCCTGTAAAGGACTATGAGCTGAGATGTAGATTAGTGTTTTCAGCCCAGCATAGCACATAGCAGCCCAGATCGTCGATCAAGACAGCACTATAACCAGCGTCTTTTTCAGGACGTACACAGCGCTCACCAATCGAAATGACTCGTACCAAGCCGCAAGCGAAAAAGAGGAAAGTCTATAGAAGCCCTCAAACACTTGTCAGCATCAGCAAAAAAGAATCTGCACAGAACAAAGAGAGTCAGCCGGAGAGCACGACTGCCCCAACTCCTAGCGTCGGGGCCGGTCCCTCTCAGAAGCCGAACAACGCAACCTTTGTCACTACGACCGATGAGCGTCCCAAAGCTTCGAAGGCAGAAGACAACCAAGCTCCGAAACCAGACATAACAACATCACCGCTAAAACAAGATGTCGAGGCAGTGACCCCATTGTGCAATGACCAGACAGCATCTGCAAAACACGGCCACAAAACATCGACGACAGAACCCGACAAAGCAAATCCACCGCCAAAACGAGATGTGATCATAGTCGAGTCTCCATCATGCAGTGCCCAGGCAACTTCGGTAAAACGAGATCAGAGACAGACAATGAAGCAGAATGTGAACCCGTCCCGCAGACCACACGCTCAATCTGAGACAGAAGTTGGAACGTGCCAACTTCGCAAGCAACAAAATGCCGTTTCTAACGTGGTACTACAGGAGAGGATAATTAAGATCACTCAGACGTCGGGAAGTGAGGCCACACTCAGGGCCCTACCCGACGATAAAGTGATCGGTATCCTAGAGACAATAACGGGCAAGAGGAGCATTAATAGAGTTGCAAGGCACAAAAAGGTGTTATAATATCGCTAAATAACACGGAAAAGACAACAGAACTGATGATCGAACTAGAGTCCGGACACAAAGAAATCCAGCTGCCACACCAGATGAAAGTTACTATGGAGATCTTCAAGAAGACCAAAAAGATAGTTGTAAGTGGGGTCGACAACAGTCGATCGACACAAGAAGTCCACAGCCGCCTACAAACAGAGAACAAGAATATAACAATAACACAGGTGGAAAGACTGAAGACATAGTCACTTCGATTACGGAAACAACAGCAAATGGATTGATTTGCCATTGCCCTAAAGACGCCAATAGGCGTGATGGGAAACAATGGCAAAGAAAACCTATCTCCTGTTGCCCTAAGACGCCACTAGGCGTAATGGCCACTGACTGCTTTGACGGTCGGTGGCTAAGGACGGAAGAAGAAGAAGAGACAGGTGGAAAGACTGAAGACATGGGACAAGAAGGACACCAACTTGGTTATCATAACTATTGAAGGGTCTTCAAGACCAAACCAACTTAACCTAGACGATAGATGTCGAAAAACAGAAGAGTACATTCCTCCTGTTATGCAGTGCTCAAACTGCCAACAATTCTCGCACACTAAAAAAACATGCAGGAGAGAGGCAGTTTGTCGATACTGTGCGGGAAGTCACACTTACAATGAATGTCCTCATGCGAAAAATGATAACAACTATAAAGTGAGCAACTCCAACAGAACCTGCGCAAACTGTCTTGGGAACCACGGAGCAAGATACCGTGGCTGTCCGAACTTCTACGAAACAAAGGCCATACTGAAGGAATCTGTAACCAAAAACATCTCCTTCAGAGAAGCAAGAAACAGAGTGGCTTCAGGTGGCATGGCAAAACAGGAGCAGCACACAAGAGCCCAGCTTGTAAAATTAACCACAGAGATGCGAGACTTAAAACAACAACTCAAAATCGAGACGAACAAGCAACACAACGAAGACTCAGATTCCATAGGAGACGAAACATTAGGAGCCTTACAGAGCGCCCAGTCAATGTTACAGGAAATGAAATCCATCAAACACGAGATAGAAGTCGACATCGCCAAACTCGCAGAACTAAAGGCAGAGAACGAAGAAATCCTCAACAGAATTGAAACAGAGAGAAGGATCGTTGAGGATACCCTTACAAAAAGTAGAGAACAAAACAAAGAAACTAAAGACAAAATAAAAACCGAAATCGTACAGGAACTAAAAAGCAATCAAGAAAGAAGACAAGCAGCGGAATACAAAATAATCCTCGAAACCATAATTGGTTTCCTATCAAATATAATAGCGACAGCCATAGAACAACACATGCCGAAACAGACAACAACGAGTAGGGACCGAACAGGCAGCTAGTGGTCATTTTCAGGACCAATCATCTCCAGGACTAGAAACACGATACCAGCGAAGACGTTAACACCCTATATACCCCAATATAACCGTTTGTAACCCGTAAGGCAGAAAATGAACACCACGAGAACGCCACAACACCATAAACAGACAAGCAACGAAGAAGTATCCAGACAGTCAGCTAGTGGTCCTTTTTAGGACAGTCCTTTTCAGGACTAACAGACGACTAGCACCGAAGAACCTAACACAAAATATACCCCAATTATAACCAACTTTCAGGTTGAACAGGGTATAACAGCAACATAGCAGACAAAAGAACGAACAAAAACGAACGAACGATTAGTGTTTTCTCCTAATTTGCCCATCCTGTGTGAACCTCTGGTTTCTACTGTACAGAAGGTGTTATCTTCCTTAGCTTCAGCAGGTTTTATAGATTATAGCTGGGACAAGGTCCTCTAGAGTTTATTCCAGTCCCCCCCGCCTCTGGTTGACGCTTGTGTCTTTGTACTGTTTCATTTCTTTGTTGTCTCTCCATTTGAATTCTTTTTAGTTTATTATTCTTTTTCATTGTTTATTTCCGCCAGCCGATGGGATAGTCTGGCGCTCTCTCTTCCAAACCTCTACACCTCACGGTAGAAGGGGAACGACTAAGTAAGTAAGGTAATTTTATTTTTGGTTTTGTATTTAGATAACTATTGTCTTTTGCAGTTGATGGTTTTAATTTATATTAGTATTTTTTCTTTTTAAGTTTTGTTTTTTGTTTGATTGTTACTTATTGTTTTTCTTTGCACTATACTTACTTACTTAGTCGTTCCCCTTCTACCGTGAGGTGTAGAGGTTTGGAAGAGAGAGCGCCAGACTATCTCATCGGCTGTCTAGTCCCCGGTCCTTCAAAGATTGTCTAATGTTGTCCTCCCAGTGGACTCTGGGTCGTCCTGGAGGTCTGGATCCCTGGCTCTTTCTTTCCCATGCTTGTCGTGGTAGCCAATCTTCTCCCATTCTGCTGATATGGACAAACCATCTTAATTGGGACTGTTCTACTTGGATCTGCAGCGGGTGGGATTTTAGGCCTTGACGTATCGTCTGGTTGCGGACCATGTCTCTTCTTGTTACTTCAACCACCTTCCTCAGATGCCTCCCTTTCGGTCTATAATAGCACCGAGATATTTAAAGTGGTCGACCTGCTGCAGGACATGTTCTCCCAGCTTAATCTGGTGTCTTCTTTCTTCTCGTGATATCATCATGGATATTGATTTAGAGCTGCTTATGACAATCCCTATCTTCTCCAGCTCTTCCTTCTAGACTTGCAGGTTGGATTGGAGATGTGCCTCTGATTTAGCAATCAGGGCAACATCATCAGCAAACGCCAGCTCTGAAATACATACCTGTCTCATCTTCCAGTACCCCACTGAATACTTTCTTGTTCTTTCTTTACATGCTTGATAACATCATCCATGAGGAGTATGAAAAGATAAGGTGACAGGATATCACCTTGTCTTACACCAGTGGTGGTCCTGAACTCTTCTGACTTATGGTTTTCTGTCCTCACATAATTTCTGCAAGACTTGTAGAAGCTCTGTATAGCATGAATCAGAGGTGCTGGAATGTTCTTTGTTGCCAAACAGTCCCAAAGTTTGCTCCAGGGGACCCTGTCAAACGCCTTTTCCAGATCTATGAAACAAAGATGGATCTCACTCTTAATACTCAAGAGCCTTTTCACTCATCTGTCTGAGTGTGAAGATTAGGTCTTGAGTACTTCGGTTTGCTCAGAATCCGCACTGGACCTCATCCAATTGTGGTTCAGCTAGGTGTCTGAGTCTCTGCTCTAGGATTCTAGAGTAGATTTTACCAGGGACACTGAGAAGGGATATGCCTCTATGGTTTCCACATTGTCGATTGTCACCCTTTTTGAAAATTGGTGTTATGATGGCAATTTCCCAATCCTTTGGTATGGTCTTGTTACACCACGCTGCCTGTAGGACCTTTAAGAGTAATAGGTCACCTGATGCTCCCATGTACTTAACCATTTCTGGTGTTATACCATCATGCCCTGCTGCTTTGCCCATCTTGATTTTCTCCAGTGCTGCCTTCAGTTCTTCCATCTTTATGTCATCTTCATCACCATTGGTTTCCTCTTCTGTGCTAGTGGTTATCATTTCTGATGCTCGACCTTGCTCACCATCAAGGAGTTCTGAGAAATATTCTTTCCATCTTTCTATTACTTCCTTTGGGGCAGTAAGCAATTTGCCTTGCTTGTCCTTTATAAATTTGAGAGGGCATTGTTTTTCCTTCCTCATGTTCTTCAGGGTCTTATTGAACAATTTCTGGTTTTCTTGCGCATCTTTTCCTAGCTTTTCTTCAAATTCTTCCCAGGACTCCTGTTTTGCTGCTAGCACCGTTCTTTGCTTCTGCTCTGTCACATATTCTCTATATTTCTCTATTTGTCCTGCTGTGGTTTTAGCTCCTAAGTATTGTTTCCATGCCATTTTCTTCTCTCTTATTTTCTCTTTGACTTCCTCTGTCCACCAAGGTGTCCTCTTTCTCTTGTTCCCAAGTCGGACTTCACCACATGCTTCTGCAGCAGCTGTCTTTATGGTGTCCTTGAATTTAAGCCAGAGGGTTTCCAAGTCATCAGGTCGTTCTTCTGTGTTTCTCACTGCTGTAGCAATAAGCCCCTGATACCTGGTCTTAATTACTGGCTCTCTCAGCTTGTAGGTCCTAATGCTCATTTCTCCCATTTGTTTACTTGGTTTCTTGCATGATGTCGGGCAGTTCCTAGCCTGAGCAACTCTTTCAGTTGTTCTTTTGATTGTAAGCAGGTAGTGATCACTTCCAATCTCTGGCCCCCTCCAGACTCTAGCGTTCCGGACATATTTGAATGAGCTCCTCCTAACAATGGCATAGTTGATCACTGACTTCTCATTCTTTGTTGGTTCACATCTAGTGTATGCATGTATGCACTTATGGGGGAACTTTGTGTTTGTAATAATCAGATTCTGCTCACTGCAGAATCTAAGGAGTCGATTTCCATTGTCATTGAGGGTATCTTCTCCATATCTTCCGATGACTCCACCCCATCTAGCATGGTCATTTCCAACTCTGGCATTGAAAATTCCGAGCATGATAATTTCATCTAGGCAGTCATCCACTGTCCTTTGAAGCAGCTCAAAGATTTCCTCCTTGACCTCTGCTCTCTCATCCTCATTTGGCCCATACACTATGACCAGGTTGACTATGGTTTCTCCTTCTTTTAGTTTTACAACCATAATGCGCTCCGAGACAAAGTTCCATCCCATGATACTATCTTTTTGGTTTTTGGCCAAAATGCAACCCATGCCCCCTTTAGCTCTTTCAGATGTGGGCACACTACTGTAGAGCAGCGTGTTGCCATCGAGATCCATGACTCCCTGTCCCTTTTTCCTTGCACTATGAGTAGTCAATAATTGTGTTTTTCTTTAATGGTTTGTTAGTATTTGTTGATTAATTTCTATTTGGTTGAATTTCATTTCTGAAGTATTATTATTGTTATTATTATTACTATACTGTTCAAAAAAAGAAACGCATAGCTACTGAAGGCACCCACATAGCCATAATTTTGACATTCAGTAACTTTTTTAATTTAATGAGTTAATTGTTCAAATTGCACGCAAGAATATCTTAGGGTTCAACCAATCAATTGACAGTTGTTTTGCATCTGGGTCACGAGAGTTTTTTGGCGTACGGGCTTTCCCGTTAGTATGGTGTGTTGCCTCCTCTTGCATCAATCAGCGACTGGCATCTCCTGGGCATGGATGCGATCAGACGTCTGATGTGGGCCTGTGGGATGGCTGCCCACTCTTCCTGGAGTGCCTGGAACTGATCACAACGATTGGCTGGAACAACGTCTCGGCGACAAACATGTCTATGCAGCTCATCCCACAGGTGCTCAATCGGACTCATGTCTGGAGACAGGGATGGCCAGGGAAGGGTGAGAATGTTGTTGGCAGTCAGGAACTGCGTGGTCAACCGTGCACAATAAGGTCTGGCATTGTCCTGTTGAAACACAGACCTTTGGGCAGCCAAAAGTGGAAGGACATGGGGTCGAAGAATTTCACTGACGTATCGTTGTGCATTCAAGCCTCCTTCAGTGTGCACCAATTGACTCCTTCCGTTTTAACTGATCATTCCCCACACCATTGCACCTCCACCACCGTGCGGCGGAGCTTCATCAACGCAATTTTAGGCAAAACGTTCATTTCGCCTATGGTAGACCCTACGCCGTCTATCATGACGCTGCAACAAAAAGAAAGATTCGTCACTAAACCAGACACGTCTCCATTGATTGTCAGCTGCCCAGGGACGATGCTGGTTGGCCCAAAGAAGTCAATTTTGGCGATGGCGGCGCGTAAGGACAGGTCCTTGGTGAGGTCGTTGTGCCCAAAGTCCAGCGTCATGCAGTCTAATCCAGACAGTTTGACCAGACACATGACATCCTGCAGGCAATGACTGGGCAGTTGAGGAAGCTGTTGTAAACCTGTCTCTGAGGTGACGAAGCCAAATAAAGCGATCCTCCGCTGCTGTTGTCACTCTGGGTCGTCCACTGCGACGCCGGTCTTCAACTGAGCCAGTGGCTTGGAACCGGTGCCAAAGTCGACTGATAGTACTCTGATGCACGTTTAGATGCCTGGCAACCTGACTTTGACTTTCGCCTGCATGCAGTCGGCCAATAGCAATGTTCCTTAAATTTATCGATAGAGACGCCATAAATGTCTGCTTGAAAATTAACTGAATTTTTTGTGTGTAGCGTTATCCTTTTATAGTGTTTCAGTTGCATAGTCAGTGAATAGTGTTCACCACAAATTTTGTTGCTTTCATGTGCGCGCAACATGAGCTGTAGTCAAAAATTGCGTCATAAACACTATTCACCACTGCGTTGTAACGATTACAAAAACGAATGCAATTCAGGTCAACGCGTGCATTTGACACTGTAAAGAACATTTGAGGCTGGTTTTTATATACCCTAGCACCAAATTTTACTTACAAACTCATAAAAACGCGCCCTCGGATAGCTATGCGTTTCTTTTTTTGAACAGTATAATATTGTCATTGTTATTAACCTTATATGTTTTGTGTACATATCATTCAAGTATTGTTTGGGCTTCCCCAGGGGGACATCCATACTTAAAACCTTATCACCTGTCATGTCTATATTGTGATTTTTAAAGTATCTTTTTAATTCAAGCCTCTGTTGCTCATACTTTTTACAGTGGATCAGGTAGCTTTACCCCATGTTGTTTTCATAGGCCTAAAGCTACCCAGGATATCAGGAAGGATGTGTGCATTTTCAAGGTGGCTCATTACTTGTCTTCCAACTATCTTTTCAAGTAATTTACCATAGACATTCTGTACGAGGTGTGATTAGTGTTACGGTAGTTTTATTGATGGCGTCTGCTAGAAATTGGCAGTGCGCATGATTAAGGTTTATGGAATTAATATCAACTGATCTTTATACTTTACTGAGTTATGAACGCGAAATGCACGGTCAAGTCATGACGTGTTAGCGTCGATATGGTCACGCTTGGTGACTAGGTTACCGTACCCTTTTTGTATTGACCGTCAAGCAGTGAAGACGGATTTTGTTACTCTTCCAAGGTTGTGCATGATGCTACTGCACATATATATATTTTAATCAAGTACGGACACGGGTCAGTCCATTGTAATTGATGAAGAGATAAATGATTAAGTAGTTGATTCAGTCTCGTCAAGACACATGCGCTCACTACCGGTTGTCTGAAACCCAGCAGCGCGAGTATATAGCCATGATGTTCGTTTGACAGTTTTTCAAGTACGACATGGACCCATAATAGGATATTTGCAAGTATTCAATTTGTCATATATGCTTACCATAAACTACATTAACTGATGTCGTCAAATATGTTTGTTTTACGTAATAAAACTGTTTTCCTCGTGGACTCAAATAAGATGGACTTATCAAGTTGATCATTGAGCTATTCACTTGTTGGTTATACTTACCACGCATTCGCATACCAGATAATTAAAGCATGGACAGAGATTATGAACATTCTTTATTAACCCAATATTCAACTGCCTAAAGCAACTTCCATGATACTTTGATCACAGACCTGCTATGCTAACCGGATCGTCTGTATCAATGATGGTGAAGATGACATAAAGATGGAAGAAGTGAGGGCAGCACTAGAGAAAATCAAGATGGGCAAAGCAGCAGGGCATGATGGTATAACACCAGAAATGGTTAAGTACATGGGAGGATCAGGCGACCTATTACTCTTAAAGGTCCTACAGGCAGCATGGTGCAACAAGACCATACCAAAGGACTGGGAGATTGCCATCATAACACCAATTTTCAAAAAGAGTGACAATCGACAATGTGGAAACCATAGAGGCATATCCCTTCTCAGTGTCCCTGGTAAAATCTACTCTAGAATCCTAGAGCAGAGACTCCGACGCCTAGCTGAGCCACAATTGGATGAGGTCCAGTGCGGATTCCGAGCAAACCGAAGTACTCAAGACCTAATCTTCACACTCAGACAGCTGAGTGAAAAGGCCCTTGAGTATAAGAGTGAGATCCATCTTTGTTTCATAGATCTGGAAAAGGCGTTTGACAGGGTCCCCTGGAGCAAACTTTGGGACTGTTTGGCAAGGAAGAATATTCCAGCACCTCTGATTCATGCTATACAGAGCTTCTACAAGTCTTGCAGAAATTATGTGAGGACAGCAAACCATAAGTCAGAAGAGTTCAGGACCAATAATGGTGTAAGACAAGGTGATATCCTATCACCTTACCTCTTCATACTCCTTGTGGACGATGTCATCAAGGCATGTAAGGAGAGAACAAGAAAGTATTCAGTGGGGTACTGGAAGATGAGACAGGTCTATATTTCGGAGCTGGCATTTGCTGATGATGTTGCCCTGATTGCTAAATCAGAGGCACATCTCCAATCCAACCTGCAAGTCTGGAAGGAAGAGCTGGAGAAGAGAGGGATGGTCATAAGCAGCTCCAAAACAAAATCCATGGTGATATCACGAGAAGAAAGAAAACATCAGATTAAGTTGGGAGAACAGGTCCTGGAGCAGGTCGACCACTTTAAATATCTCGGAGCTATTATAGACCGAAAGGGAGGCATCAAAGAAGAGTTGGCCACTCAAAAAGCAGCGGCTGGGAGACTTTTTCAGGCCATAAATCGTGGATTCCTCAGCAAGAAAGAGGTTGGTAAGAAAACGAAGATGGCTGTATACCGCTCCACCTATGTCCCAGTCTTGACATATGGATGCGAGTCGTGGGCAATGACTACAACCCACAAAAGCCAGATCCAAACCTCAGAAATGAGGTATCTGAGGAAAGTGGTTGAAGTAATAAGAAGAGACATGGTCCGCAACCAGACAATCCGTCAAGGCCTAAAATCCCATCCGCTGCAGACCCAAATAGAACAGTCCCAACTAAGATGGTTTGGCCATGTCTGCAGAATGGGAGAAGATCGGCTACCACAACAAGCATGGGAAACAAAGAGCCAGGGATCCAGACCTCCAGGATGACCCAGAGTCCGCTGGGAGGACAACATTAGACAATCTTTGAAGGACCGAGGACTAGAATGGAACCAGGCCAGGAAGAAGACAGCTGATAGAATGGTCTGGCGCTCTCTCTTCCAAACCTCTACACCTCACGGTAGAAGGGGAACGACTAAGTAAGTAAGTAAGTACTCTGAAATTTGCATTAAGTGCACAATTTGTTTTAAATTATATTTAACAAATACAAAGTAAACAGTCCAAACAGTATAGAACTATTTAATGTACTTAGACAGCATAAACTTTTTTGTTCAGTTATATAATTTTACTAGACAGGATTAATAAAATAATTAAATATATTATTACGTTTCTTCTTTGTTTATTAGTTAAATTGTTTCTCCTGGGTACAACAAAATTAACTACCTCCCTTTCGCATATAAGAGTTCACTTAAAGAATATTTTTTTGCAACAACCTGAGCCCCAGCGAATACATATTCGAAGGGTAAATTTTAAAAATAAACATATGTGTTGTACACAACTTTCCACCTAAATCACTCACTGATAATATTAGGCCACAATACACAACAGATAAAATGTCTTAAGGCAAATAATGATATTGGAGAGTGAATTGTTAGAGACTTACCTATTCTACATCCAGCTTTTTGACACGGGGTAACCAGTGAGCTTCCTCTCTGTCTTTGTTTCCCTAACTCAGTAGCAGAGTCCAGAACCTTTCTTGCTACTTGGAAAACTACCTTTGAAACCAGAATCTGGGTTCTTTTGAGCTTATGTGACAAAGTTTGACTTCATAAGTTTTAAGGCTTCTCTCCAGTATGTGTTATGATATGTGCATTCAACTAAAAGATGCATAAACCCCACACAACAAACATCACACATATATGACTGCTCTCCAGTATGTGTTCTTTTGTGTTTATTAAGATATTACATTGCATAAACGTTATTCCACAAACATCACATTTGTAAGGCTCCTCTCTTGTCTGTTTTATTTAGTGTGTTTTTAGATCGTCTGCTCCTCTCTTGTCTGTTTTATTTAGTGTGTTTTTAGATCATCACACTGATAAAATCTTACACTACACACATCACATTTGTAAGGCTCCTCTCTTGTCTGTTTTATTTAGTGTGTTTTTAGATCATCACACTGATAAAATCTTACACTACACACATCACATTTGTAAGGCTCCTCTCTTGTCTGTTTTATTTAGTGTGTTTTTAGATCATCACACTGATAAAATCTTACACTACACACATCACATTTGTAAGGCTCCTCTCCTGTCTGTTTTATTTAGTGTGTTTTTAGATCATCACACTGATAAAATCTTACACTACAAACATCATACTTGTCAGGCTTCTCTCCATTATGTATCCTTTTGTTTTTATTAAAAACACTGTGACGTGCAGACATTACTTCACAAACATCACACTCATAAGGCTGCTATCTAGTATGATTTCTTTTATGTGCAAAACGATACTAACCAAGTAAGTAAATATTATATCACAAACATTACACTGTTTAGGCTTCACTCCAGTATGTATCATGTTATGTGCTTTCAAACTAAAAGACTGTGTAAACCCTACTCCACAAACATCACACTTGTATGGCTGCTCTGCAGTATGTTTTCTTTTGTGTTTATTAAGATCACTATATTGTGTAAACCCTACTCCACCAACATCACATTTGTAAGGCTTCTGTCAGCATGTGTTATTTTATGTGCTTTCAGACTAGCCAAATGTGTAAATATTACACCACAAATATCACACTTGTGAGGCTTCTCTCCAGTATGTATACTTTTGTGTTCTTTTAGTTTAAAGGATCGAGTAAACCTCCTCCACAAACAACACACTTGTAAGTCTTCTCTCCAGTATGTCTTCTTTTGTGTTCTTTCAGACTAGAAGACTGTGTAAAGCCTACTCCACAAACATCGCACTTGTATTGCTTTTCTCCAGTATGTATTCTTTTGTGTTTAGTAAGGTCACTGCATCATTTAAACCCTACACCACAAACATCACACTTGTAAGGCTTCTCTCCAGTATGTGTTCTTTTGTGTTCATTAAGATCACGACATCCTGTAAACCCTACTCCACATACATCGCACTTGTATGGCTTCTCTCCAGTATGTATTCGTTTGTGTTCTTTCAGACTAGAAGAATGTGAAAACCCCACTCCGCAAACATTACACTTGTATGGCTTCTCTCCAGTATGTATTCTTTTATGTCTAGTAAGGTCACTGCATTGTTTAAACCCTGCACCACAAGCATCACACTTGTAAAGCTTCTCTCCAATATGTATTTTTTTTGTGCTTACTAAGATCACTACATCTTGTAAACCCTACACCAGAAACATCGCACTTGTATAGCTTCCCTCCAGTATGTCTTCTTTTATGTACTTTCAGAGTAGAAGACTGTGTAAACCCTACTCCACAAACATCGCACTTGTAAGGCTTCTCTCCAGTATGTATTCTTTTGTGTTCTTTTAGACTACAAGACTGTGTAAACCCTACTCCACAAACATTGCACTTGTATGGCTTCTCTCCAGTATGTATTCTTTTGTGTTTAGTAAGGTCATTGCATCGTTGAAACCCTGCACCACAAACATCACACTTGTAAGGCTTCTCTCCAGTATGTCTTCTTTTGTGTTGTTTCAGACTAGAAGACCGTGAAAACCCTACTCCACAAACATCGCACTTGTATGGCTTCTCTCCAGTATGTCTTCTTTTGTGTTCTTTCAGACTAGAAGACCGTGTAAACCCTACTCCACAAACATCACACTTGTAAGGCTTCTCTCCAGTATGTCTTCTTTTGTGTTCTTTCAGACTAGAAGACTGTGTAAAGCCTACTCCACAAACATCACACTTGTAAGGCTTCTCTCCAGTATGTCTTCTTTTGTGTTCTTTCAGACTAGAAGACCATGTAAACCCTACTCCACAAACATCACACTTGTAAGGCTTCTCTCCAGTATGTCTTCTTTTGTGTTCTTTCAGACTAGAAGACTGTGTAAAGCCTACTCCACAAACATCGCACTTGCATGGCTTCTCTCCAGTATGTATTCTTTTGTGTTTAGTAAGCTCACTGCATCGTTTAAACCCTGCACCACAAACATCACACTTGTAAGGCTTCTCTCCAGTATGTGTTCTTTTGTGTTCATTAAGATTACGACATCCTGTAAACCCTAAACCACAAACATCACACTTGTAAGGCTTCTCTCCAGTATGTCTTCTTTTGTGTACTTTCAGACTAGAAGACTGTGTAAAGCCTACTCCACAAACATCGCACTTGTATGGCTTCTCTCCAGTATGTATTCTTTTGTGTCTAGTAAGGTCACTGCATCGTTTAAACCCTGCACCACAAACATCACACTTGTAAAGCTTCTCTCCAATATGTATTTTTTTGTGCTTACTAAGATCACTACATCTTGTAAACCCTACACCAGAAACATCGCACTTGTATAGCTTCCCTCCAGTATGTCTTCTTTTGTGTACTTTCAGAGTAGAAGACTGTGTAAACCCTACTCCACATACATCGCACTTGTATGGCTTCTCTCCAGTATGTATTCTTTTGTGTTCTTTCAGACTACAAGACTGTGTAAACCCTACTCCACAAAAATTGCACTTGTACGGCTTCTCTCCAGTATGTATTCTTTTGTGTTTAGTAAGGTCATTGATTCGTTTAAACCCTGCACCACAAACATCACACTTGTAAGGCTTTTCTCCAGTATGTATTCTTTTGTGTTTATTAAGATCACTACATCCTGTAAACCTTACACCACAAATATTACACTTGGATGGCTTCTCTCCAGCATGCATCCTATTTAGATTTTTTGGAGTAGAACAATGTGTTAGCATTACACCATAAACATCATGCTCATAAGGGTTCTGTATTTCCTTACTGTGCATGTTGTTTACAAATCCACAACTCATATCAACACCATCAAGTTCATTACTTTTATTTCTGATATCACCTGACCCACTTTCATTTTGAACTGTGATCTTGAAATCATTCTGGGTCTCACCAATGTCTGCTGATCTGTCTTGACAAATAATGGAATGCACAGCTACACCACTTGCTGTTGTTTCAGACTCATCATAATGGTCTTTTGTCAACATTGCAACACTGGTATAATCATTCTTGTACAATCTATTATTGGTGTTGATGCTTTGGGCTTGGTAAGGCACATCTGAAATTATATGGAATTTAGATAGAAATAAAAACCCAGTGCATGATAAGTAATCAGTTGCTAGATGTCCTAAGTTGTGTAGCTCTGTAAAAGACATGGCTTAGTCAAAATGTTAAACTGTGGACAGTCAGATGTTTTAGCAGCATTACATTTCATTCTTTATCTTGCATAGCTGTCAGTAAAATAAACAGTTAATTTCTTTTATTATGAGCCCAATTTTTTTTAAACATATATTTACATTAATGTCAGCACAGATTTACTTTGCCTCTACTGAATGTTGACACATTTTTCTGAATGTCATGAGTGGACATCAATGTTAAATTGATTTTTAAATTTGTGTTATGTTAGTTCTGGAAAATATTCTTGATTTATAGTTATAACATTATACACCCACATCTGCAGCAGAAGATGATGAAATTGAGGAAATTTACAACAGTTTACAAGAGACTTTAGGGAAAGTGGAAAAAAGGGATATCATGATAATCATGGGTGACTTGAACACAAAAATTGGCATTGAAAGAACAGAGGAAGAGGAAAAGGTGCGAGGACCATTCGGCATAGGACATAGAAATGAAAGAGGTGAAAAACTAATCGAATTTTGTTTAGAAAACAACCTCTCTATTACAAACACCCTATTTAGACAACATCCCAGAAGGCTCTACACATGGACCTCACCAGATGGCAACAGCAGGAATCAAATAGATTACATCTTGATACAACAAAGATAGAGGTCAGGTATATCATCTACAAAGACACTCCCAGGAGCAGATTGTGATTCAAATCATGAGCTACTAATTGCAGATTTTAAGTTAAAATTGAAAAAGGTGACTAAAGGTGCTCGACCTCTCCGTCTTGATGTAAGCGTCATATCACCTGAATATAACATAGAAGTACAAAACAAATTTGAAGTGCTGATGGCTGTACAAGAGGATATGACACCTGATGAGCTAGCCACACATGCAAGAGATATTCTTATCTCATCAGCACAAAACATGATCCCTAGAAAAGTGCACAAGAAGCAAATATACATCACGGAGGAAACATTGAGGCTCACAGAATGAAGAAGAAAATTAAAGTAAACAGGGATAGAATGCAACAGTGACAAATACAAAAACTGCACAAGAAACATCAGGAGAGAGATTAGGAAAGACAAGGAACAGTACATAATGAACACCTGCAATAGAATAGAATATCTGCAATTGCAGGGAAAAGATGGAGAAATGTTCAAGGAAATCAGAACGCTAACAGATGATTTTAGACCATCATTACATGCAATTAATGACATAATGGTAACATATTAACAGAAAGTAAGGATATACTGGAGAGATGGAAGGAGTACTGCAGAGAAATGTATGAAGGTAGTACAAAGACTCCAGACATGACGATTGAAAATGAAGAGAGAGAGCCAGAACCTATGTTAGAAGAAGTACGTGCGGCAATCAAAAGCCTGAAGAAAGGGAAATCACCAGGATGTGATGACATACCAACTGAACTAATCCAAGCAGGAAGAGAGGGCAGGGTCCACATTTATCATACATTATGTGTAAAGATCTGGAACAGTGTAGTCTGGCCCAAAGCATAGAAAAGATCTGTGCATATCCCTCTCCCAAAGATAGAAAAGATCTGTGTATTTCCCTCTCCTAAAGCATAGAAAAGATCTGTGTATATCCTTCTCCTAAAGCATAGAAAAGATCTGTGTATATCCCTCTCCCAAAGATAGAAAAGATCTGTGTATTTCCCTCTCCTAAAGCATAGAAAAGATCTGTGTATTTCCCTCTCCCAAAGATAGAAAAGATCTGTGTATTTCCCTCTCCTAAAGCATAGAAAAGATGTGTATATCCCTCTCCCAAAGATAGAAAAGATCTGTGTATTTCCCTCTCCTAAAGCATAGAAAAGATCTGTGTATATCACTCTCCCAAAGATAGAAAAGATCTGTGAAGATAGAAAAGATCTGTGTATATCACTCTCCCAAAGATAGAAAAGATCTGTGTATATCACTCTCCCAAAGATAGAAAAGATCTGTGTATATCACTCTCCCAAAGATAGAAAAGATCTGTGTATATCACTCTCCCAAAGATAGAAAAGATCTGTGTATATCACTCTCCCAAAGATAGAAAAGATCTGTGTATATCCCTCTCCCAAAGATAGAAAAGATCTGTGTATTTCCCTCTCCTAAAGCATAGAAAAGATGTGTATATCCCTCTCCCAAAGATAGAAAAGATCTGTGTATTTCCCTCTCCTAAAGCATAGAAAAGATCTGTGTATATCCCTCTCCCAAAGATAGAAAAGATCTGTGTATATCACTCTCCCAAAGATAGAAAAGATCTGTGTATATCCCTCTCCCAAAGATAGAAAAGATCTGTGTATATCACTCTCCCAAAGATAGAAAAGATCTGTGTATATCTCTCTCCCAAAGATAGAAAAGATCTGTGTATATCCCTCTCCCAAAGATAGAAAAGATCTGTGTATATCACTCTCCCAAAGATAGAAAAGATCTGTGTATATCACTCTCCCAAAGATAGAAAAGATCTGTGTATTTCCCTCTCCTAAAGCATAGAAAAGATCTGTGTATATCACTCTCCCAAAGATAGAAAAGATCTGTGTATATCACTCTCCCAAAGATAGAAAAGATCTGTGTATATCACTCTCCCAAAGATAGAAAAGATCTGTGTATATCACTCTCCCAAAGATAGAAAAGATCTGTGTATTTCCCTCTCCCAAAGATAGACAAGATCTGTGTATTTCCCTCTCCTAAAGCATAGAAAAGATGTGTATATCCCTCTCCCAAAGATAGAAAAGATCTGTGTATTTCCCTCTCCTAAAGCATAGAAAAGATCTGTGTATATCCCTCTCCCAAAGATAGAAAAGATCTGTGTATATCACTCTCCCAAAGATAGACAAGATCTGTGTATATCCCTCTCCCAAAGATAGAAAAGATCTGTGTATATCACTCTCCCAAAGATAGAAAAGATCTGTGTATATCTCTCTCCCAAAGATAGAAAAGATATGTGTATATCCCTCTCATAAAGCATAGAAAAGATCTGTGTATATCTCTCTCCCAAAGATAGAAAAGATATGTGTATATCTCTCTCCCAAAGATAGAAAAGATCGGTGTATATCCCTCTCATAAAGATAGAAAAGATCTGTGTATATCCCTCTCCCAAAGATAGAAAAGATCTGTGTATATCTCTCTCCCAAAGATAGAAAAGATATGTGTATATCCCTCTCATAAAGCATAGAAAAGATATGTGTATATCTCTCTCCCAAAGATAGAAAAGATATGTGTATATCTCTCTCCCAAAGATAGAAAAGATCGGTGTATATCCCTCTCATAAAGATAGAAAAGATCTGTGTATATCTCTCTCCCAAAGATAGAAAAGATCGGTGTATATCCCTCTCATAAAGCATAGAAAAGATATGTGTATATCACTCTCCCAAAGATAGACAAGATCTGTGTATATCACTCTCCCAAAGCATAGAAAAGATCTGTGTATATCTCTCTCCCAAAGATAGAAAAGATATGTGTATATCCCTCTCATAAAGCATAGAAAAGATCTGTGTATATCTCTCTCCCAAAGATAGAAAAGATATGTGTATATCCCTCTCATAAAGCATAGAAAAGATATGTGTATATCTCTCTCCCAAAGATAGAAAAGATCGGTGTATATCCCTCTCATAAAGCATAGAAAAGATCTGTGTATATCTCTCTCCCAAAGATAGAAAAGATATGTGTATATCCCTCTCCCAAAGATAGAAAAGATCTGTGTATATCCCTCTCCCAAAGATAGAAAAGATCTGTGTATATCCTTCTCCCAAAGCATAGAAAAGATTTGTGTATATCTCACTCCCAAATCATAGACAAGATCTGTGTATATCCCTCTCACAAAGATAGAAAAGATATGTGTATATCCCTCTCCCAAAGCATAGACAAGATCTGTGTATATCCCTCTTCGTTTATTTATATTCTGTATTTGACTTGTCCATGTTCATTTAAGTTTTTTACTGGATGGGGTAACCAGCCCCATGCCCAACCCTCCTTAGTTGTTATTTACAACATGCATGGTAGGGTACAATGTTACTATTCTTTGCTCCCCTTTTGAGCCCCGGTAACACACGGGAGATACTTTTACACTCATGTACCAAAATACATGGACACCTAAAAGATTCACGCAGACTGAAAGACATAGACACCTAACAGATTCACACAGACCAAAAGACACAGACCCCTAAAAGATTCATACAGATTGAAAAACACAGACACCAAAAAGATTCACATAGAAACCTAACAGGTTCACACAGACTGAAAGATACAGACACCTAAAAGATTCACACAGATACCTAAAAGATTCACACAGACACCTACAAGATTCACACAGACCTAAAGACACAGACACCAACAAGATTCAAACAGACTGAAAGACACAGACACCTAAAAGATTCATACAGATATCTAAAAGATTTACAGACACCTACAAGATTCAAACAGACACCTAAATGATTCACTTCTTCTTCTTTGATCCTTAGCCGCCGACCGTCAAAGCAGTCAGTGGCCATTACGCCTGGTGGCATCTTGTAGGGCAACAACGAATTGATTCCACCCTGCTTGGTTGGCAGCCATCCCCCGCACAGTGCCCCAACCCCGGTTCACTCCCCGCATCCCAGCCTCCACAGCCCTCCGCCAAGCCATTTCCGGTCGGCCTCTCCCTCGCTTTCCCCCAGGGTTCCACAGCATAGCTGCCCCCGTGATGGCACCGGGGTCTCCACTGAGGACATGGCCAACCCAGCCCCAGCATCTGCCAGCTATGATGGTGTGCATGTCCTCTTGCTCGCTCCAAGCAAGCAGACCCTGGCCGGCGATGGCACTCGGCCAAAAGATTCGGAGAACATTTCTTAGGCATATTGTGTGAAAAGAGGATAATTTCAACTTTCCCTCTCCGCAACCCTTCATCCCTCCATGCCACAGAGAAGCACAGAAAGCACACAGCTCCGACACAATCCCAATTTTGTGCCCGTGCCACACCGAGAGGACCCCCAGATGTTGTTCAGACCAAAAAAGGCCACTCCCGCCCTGTTCATTCTGCTGCTGATGTCCCCGCTTGCTCCGCCATCTGGTGTTTCTATGCATCCTAGGTATTTGAAGGCATCTGTCCGTTCCAGTTGCTGACTCCCTACTGACATGGGCCCAGGACTGCCCACACCGAGCGCCACGACCTCTGTCCTCCTTAGGTTGATGTTCAAGCCCACCTGCTGGCTATACTTATTAAGTCCATCCATCCTTTCCTGGACTTGCTGATGTGAATGCGCCAGCAGTGCAATGTCATCTGTACACTCTAGATCCTCCAATGCAGAAAGTGCAGTCCATCCCACTTCTCCTGGACCGCCCTCTGCCACCCAGTGCACCACCCAGTCCACGACTGTCAAAAACAGAGTGGCCGACAAGGGGCACCGCTGCCGAACCCCTGCCCTCACCCCAAAGGCCAGGCCGCCCTGCCCAACACTACACGTAAAGTTGGCATAAAGGCTTTTTATGATTGACACTATGCAGCTTGGAATTCCATAAGCCCTCAGTATTTTCCATAAACTGTCCCTATGTATACTGTCAAATGCCTTTTTCAAAATCAACGAAATTAGTGTACAGCTGTCTTTGCCATTCTGAGCACTGCTCTATAATGTTCTTGAGGGTAAATATACGATCCACACATCCCCTGTAAATGATTCACAAAGACACCTAAAAGATGGACTACAAGAAGACAAAATACTATAATTGGCTTGTTTGTTAATGTGTGTAACTTCTGAGGAGTAGAAAGATGAAATCATTATAAATTTGTTATGACACGAACTATTACACAATGTGTGAATTTTTATTTATACGAGGGAAGGTCAAAAAGTAATGCCTCCTATTTTTTATGTATGTAAATACTGCATCGGTGTGCAATTTGTAAATTTAGCGGATTCCTCAAACACTCTTCTGCACTGTATAGCATTACCAACCTGTTTCAGTAACAGGTGGCACCACTGTAACAGTTTAAAAATGGCTGCCAAAGACGTTCAGTTAAAACAACGTTATGTCATAGTATTCCTCAATGCTGAAGGTGAGACCCCAATTCGCATCCATGAACGTTTGAAGAATGTTTATGGAGATTCAACAGTGGATGTTAGCACTGTCCGATGTTGGGTACATTGTTATGACAAAGCTGAAGTAGGTCAATCCTCAATGGCTGATGCAAAGTGGACTGGCCGTCCGTCTACCGCAGTGACTCCACACAACATTCATCGAGTTGATGGCATCATTCCTGGTGACCATTGGGTAACACTGGATGAACTTTCTTCCATGTTGTCCATTAGTAAAGGCAGTGTCTGGAACATCATTAAAGACCTGGGTTCTTCAAAAGTTTTGTGCACGGTGGGTACCCAGAATGTTGATAGACAGACATAAAGAAACAAGGAAAACCATAGCCATCAACCTCCTGCACTGTTATGAAACTGAAGGAGAAGAGTTTTTATCGAATATTATGAGAGGTGATGAGACTTGGGTTCATTTTTTTTAAACCAGAATCCAAAAGGCAGTCAATGGAATGGCATCACACAACATCGCCAACAAGAAAGAAGTTCAAAAGTTCACCATCTGTAGGGAAAGTTATGGCCTCCGTGTTTTGGGATGAGAAGGGTGTGATTCTTCTCGACTTCTTGGAACAGGGAAACACGGTGAATGCAGAATGTTACATTGAAACTTTGAACAACCTTCGAGGTCGTCTTCGGCGACTTTACCCATTAAAAGATCAGAGAACTGCACTACTGTTGCATGATAATGCCATGCCACACACCGCTAAACGCACCATTGATGCGATTGCAGAATTTGGCTGGACATTATTACCACATCCCCCTTACAGTCCCGATCTTGCACCTTCTGACTTCCATCTGTTTGAACCACTGAAAGAAGATCTTCGCGGACATCACTTTGAGGACACCGAGACCCTTAAACGTGCCGTACGCCAGTGGTTTAGGAAAAAGGACACAAATTTTTACCATGCGGGGATACATGCCCTCGTGAGAAGATGGACAAAAACTGTAACAAATAACGGAGACTACATTGAGAAATAAATTTTTGAAGTTCGGACTTGGGGCTACATTTCAATGTGAATTTTATCTGTTTTCATGCCTATTGAATGAAATTAAAAATTACGAGGCGTTACTTTTTGACCGTCCCTCGTATAACTGATGTCTAAGATTCTCTGTGCGTGTGAGAGTACTGATGTATGATAATAAATGGGAATGAGAGACCAGGTAAAAAGTTCTAAAGTAGATCACTATTCTCTCTATAATAAATGAAACACTAAGAAACACACAAACAAATAAGAAAAGAAAATAAATAAAGCATTATTTCATCTATATGACTGTCAAAGAAACACTTTTTGTGGATAACACTCCACTGTGTTGCACCCACTGCAGTGTGGATTTATAATAACAATAATAAGCTTGCTCCTCTAGAAGTACGACCAGACAACAATGGCTGACATAAGTAATCAACACCTTTAACAGGAATTTCCCTTTATTACTGAACACAACACACTCAGGCCTCACACGACCAACAAACGCATGAAATACAATATAACAATGACATGCCAGTGTAACTTGCCTTAATAGCTTAATCTGTCAGCATCTTACACCACAGTACTACTTAACTGAACAAACACTGCAATGACTATCACTCACGATGAGCGGAAAAACTGTGATAATGGTACACTCAACTCATTGACAACTTATAAATCTATGGCCTGTAACAAATACAATCTAGACACTACACTGTACTAGAATGACAACTTAATAATCCATTAGAACTGGAAAATGACAAGCATTTCTAACAAATAGTCCATAACATGGACTTCACAGCTAACTTGCTGGCAAAAGGGAAATATCAGAGTCCAACCCGGACGCTGAGTAGATTCTCACTGAATACCTTCACGCCTGATTTCCCGGCTTCAGGTAGTCACATGACTCGCCGGTTTGGCTACCCCTGGTGTTGCCCGGATAACTTTTCGGAAAAAAAGATGCACTGCGAAATAGCGCCGTGACAATGACTAACATTTGATTACCTTCATCTTTACATAAGTCAGGTTGTTCTACTTTCATCATTCTTGGTGTTTTTGTATCCATGATGTCAACTATCTGATCATGAGTATCACAGTCTTCATTGTAATTATGACCATCATGATTCTGGAAGGAAAATAAAAAATGAGAATTATTTAGTGCGCTTAATTTGGGTACATGAAAAATATTGTGGTGAAAGTTGTGATCCATCTATGAAATGAAAAAACTCGGTGGCTCATAAGTAGTGGTCATGCTACATGCAGACTGCTCTCAGAGTGGCGGTGTGATAATCCCAAATCTAAAGTTTGTCACACAATGAATGCTTCCCTTGTAGAAGTAATATCACTGCAGTATTAAACATTTCTTCTATATGTGACATCTTAATTCACATTCTTAATAGCCTCACAGACAAAAAACTTGTGGCATCAAACACAGATTAAAAATAGAACAAACAAACAAAAAATCTGAAACAGGCAAATTTAACGAATTTTTTTAAAAATTATGAGTTCACTGAGATGAGTATACAAAGAAATTGTGTCTATCTTTCCTTATAATTTTCTTAGCATATCCCTGCCTAATGACAGAAACATGTTGACTGAGACAGGCAATAATTACAAATTGTTAAAAAACTTAAAAAGACCACATGTCAAAGTGCCAAGGTGGTTTAGTGGTGAGAACATTTGCCTTCTAAACAAACAATCTGTGTTTCATTACTGGAAGACTTTTGTTGTTTTTTTTTTTAAATGTTCCATTAATAAAAGGCACTCACTGCAGGCAAATGTGAACAATTTTTTATTTCCAAAAAATGTAAAGAAAATATCATGGCCTGTTTGAGCATAGTGACAATTTTGTGTCTATTCAAGTCAAAGGGTTCTGTGCATAACAATGTTGGGTTAGATGTGTGCATTGACCACTTTCTTTAACATAAGCATTATCTTAATGTTGGTTGTACATGACAGAACAGAAATAGTAGTGATCTGAAGTCAACATTTAAAAATAATTTAAAAAATATTATTTGTTCATTTTAATTCAGTCATTCATGGGGTGCCCTGCTGGTAATTGAATATATTTTTTAATTCTGATAATGCCAATATATTCTTTGCTGGTATCAGACAGAATGTCAAATAAATATAAATAGTGCCAATCTGAAACAAGTAGAAACATTCAAACACTTGGGCACTATATTAACATCTTGTATACGCTAACTCATAGAACAATCCAAGCAAAGCATAATTCTAGAAAATGAGAAACAAACTGTACAATACATCATTTTCATTAACAGTAAAAAT
Organism: Oreohelix idahoensis; assembly: GCA_024509875.1. Taxonomy (NCBI): domain Eukaryota; kingdom Metazoa; phylum Mollusca; class Gastropoda; order Stylommatophora; family Oreohelicidae; genus Oreohelix; species Oreohelix idahoensis. The sequence goes on from JAMPIV010003160.1 coordinate 35,339, forward strand.
GTGTGGTTCTCCAGTGCTACAATGAACTAGTATTTTTGATGGGCTGTGGAAGAACATATTAGCATAAGCTACCCTTGAGGATATTATGATCATGATAAGGTTTCAGCTCCATCATAAAAAGCCTTTATGTTAACTTTACATGAAGAGTTGGGTTGAGTAATCTAACTTTTGACGTGAAGACAGGAGTATGACAGGGATGCCCCTTATCACCAGCTTTATTTTCAACAGTCATAGAATGGGTGATGCACCCAACAACATACGGCAGTCCAAGAGGAATTAGATGGACAACATTTTCTACCCTGGAAGATCTGGAATATGCAGATGACATTGCATAAATCAAGAATGAACAATGCCTTTGTTAGTCTCAGCAACATCTGGAAGTCTTCCCAGTACAGCTGTAGTGATATCAGTGATATATTTGATCACCCTTACATTAATATTTAACAAAAGATTTGAAATGTAGTGGAAACTAGTTTTCCGCCTGTGTTTATTGCGTCTCATTGTCACCCACGCCTGGAAGTGAAAAGTATTAATATGAAGGAAATGATAGCCTATCTCAAACCCGCCCGCATTTTCATCACTCCGCCTTGAGAATTTGAAATTGACATGAAACAGTTTGCTCGTTGGAGTGATTGAAAAAAGGGGGGGGGGGGGAACGAGAGAGTGAGAGAAGAATACAACTAACATTTTTTATGAATCTAAAAATAAACTAATGCATTGTATTGTATCCAAGTCGCATGGTAACCGAGGTTTGAATTTCTACTGTATTGCGTGAGAAATCACGACCACTTGTTACCCACCACCTCTTTTAGGCTAGACACACAGTTAACTATGATTCAAATATACATTATGGAAAGGGGAGGATAGGAGTAAACCGATATTGAAAGTGAAACTTATTGTGACTTTCAAAATAAACTAAAAAGAATGGTTACAAGGATAACATTGATAATATTACCTATAAAATCTTCCATGGTCATTAAAAATAACTTAGAGCAATCTTAGAAGAATATATTTTAGTAAAATTTGTGGTTTAGCAAAAGAAAACCCAATATGCATAGAGAAATACAGAAATGAGAACGGCTAGAAAGATTAGCATAAAAATTATATAGACTGGTAGGGTATAGTCTTCTGATAAATAATATGTTTCAATATAAAAAATCGCATGAGTAATAACCAAGATATTGTAAAAAATACTATATAATTTTGGACAGGAAGACATACAGACTATCGTTCTTGCTCATTTATTGGTAATATTTTTGGGATGCAATTTTGAAAAGAGGCATTGGCATGATTCAAATTTGATTGGTTAACGCTAGGAGGAAGGGAGAGGTAGAAAATGTTAGCCCAAAACGATACATATTTTGCAGTGTAATAGCATGGGCAGACTGACCAACAGACTAAGAAACACATAGTATGTTTGGAGTTTTGTTTTTCAAATTTGAATTGAATTGATAGAACCTCGCTGTGAATGGGCCAGCCTAGTGATAATGGCAAAAAGATTCCAAGGCTTGTGGCCATTTGATAAAATACTTTTAGTAAGCAAGCTGCGTTGAGAACAGCAGTGTTAAGTGTGAAATATAACTTAGCAGTCTGGACAGGGGCAAAGCTGAACTTATATCAATTATAATTCTAATGCCAGTCAATGTGTGCTTGTGATATTTTCATTGAATTGTGGGTTTGTTCTGGTACTAAACTTAGTGCCAGACTTCGGGTAGATTGATCATTGTGAGAGAAGACGATGTCGATTGGTACATACTCTCTACCACATCTACCCCAGAGAAATTAAGAGATTGGCCATACGTTTGAAATTTTGCTGGTACATGCTCTCTACCACCATCAACCCAGAAAGTGGGAGAGATTGGCTGCATCTTCAAAATACTACAACCTGAAAGATAAGTGCCAGAGTGTTGGCACTATGACATTCATCCACTTATATTATTAAATAATAAATAAAATATTTGAAGTTTGAAATAAAGAATTCCACAAGAGAAAAAGAAAAGAAAAGATAGGGGATGATGAAAAACCCCAACCCACCATTAATTACCAGTGTTAACCTTATTCTATAGTGATACCTCAATATACTTAGATTTTAACATTTATTTAGATGGACAGAAGATCCATTGTGGCATTTGACTTATGTAAATAAAACAATCAATTTCATTTTGTTGTTGGTCCTGACTCAGAAAATTCTGAATCAGGACAAATAAATTGTAATATATCCTATTACCTAACATTCAGCCACCGACTTCTATAAGTTATATCATAGATTGGTAGTTTGTTCGTGGTTGTAATAACCCAGTCGTGTCTATTTGATAGTATTGATTTATATGTATGTTTATTTGAACAACACAGCAAACACCCGCATTACCCTAGACATCAAGTCATTTAAAATACATTGTAATAAAATAATCTCAGAGTGAGATCACCGGGTGGTAGCCAATAGATACCCTGAGAAGTCATCCACAATTCAACAATTAGACTCAGGGATTTACATAGCTTGACCTCACTCTGTTGACAATATAAGAACACATAACAACAATAACACCAAACCCACCACATATATTGGGACGCTCGCCCCGGGATTTTGAAATTTTTCATAATTTGACACTGGGTGGAGATAGGAATCTCATATAATAAAATTAAAAGTATTCTTTTGTGGAAATTAAATAGTGGATTAACTGTCAGTGCTGGTAGTTAGTGTTTGATCATATTTGATAAGTTGCCTTAGTATATTCTTAACTTTGCTTAATATAAGATGGCTGATTTAGCCAAGTTCAGATCTGTTGCTGTGCAGACTGCCAGAGAGATGGACATGGATGGGCCAGAGCTGGTCCAGTATGTAACCTCAGAGTGTGACAAATTTATTGAATGAGAAGATAGGAAGTTAAAAGCAGAAAGAAGATTACAAATTGAAACATAATAAAGAAATTAAAAAGTTACAAATTAAAGCTGACAAAGAGGCAAGGGCATTAGAGGCTGATAGGGAGGCTGAGATTAAATGGCTCCAATTTGAAGAAAAGAAATTGGAAGCAGAAAAAGAGGAAAGAAGACAGATTGCAGAAGAAAAGAAATTGGAGGCAGAAAGAGAAGAAAAGAGATTGGCTGCAGAGCGGGAGGCAGAAAGAGAAGAAAAGAGATTGGCTGCAGAGCAGGAAGCAGAAAAAGAGGATAAAAGATTACAGAGGGAGCACGAGCTACGACTAAGGGAGTTGGAATTGCAAGGCCATGCTCTAGAAAATGGTCACAGCCCATCTACCTCTGGGAACAGCTTATGAAATTTTTGCAAAAATGAGCAGGAATGACCAAGACAATTATGACATGTTAAAACAGGCTCTTTTGATTAGATACGAGAAGAATGGTGAGTTTTATAGAAAGAAGTTTAGAAATGCCAAGCTTTTGTCTGGGGAGACATACCACCAATTCTCTGCCAGATTGAAAACCTATTTGGAGAAATGGACTGCTCTGGGGAAGACCCAAGATCTTAAAGAGATGATCATGATAGAGAAATTAAGAGAGTCCATGGCTCCAGACCTGAGAAAGTTTCTCATGGAACAAGGTGCTGAGAGGTTGGGTGAGGTACTTAATGTCGCTGAGAGGTATCAGGCGACCCAGGCAGAAGTAGCTGGCACAAGAAAGAAACATATAGATAACAATAAGGCCCCACACAACTCAAATAAATTTGACAATAGAGATCAGGGTAACCGAAGTAAGCCCAACTTTGATAGGCAACGATATGACCATAGAGATAGAAACCCACAGTTCAATGACTGGAAATTCAATGAAAGAAAACCTTTCAACCAAGGAAAGCAATGGTGTAAATGGTGTAAGAGGGACATTCATGACACCAAATGCTGTAACATGAAACCTCCTTCCTTTGCTGCAATGAAAACGGGGAACAAGGGATTAAAGGCAAAACCTACTGAACAGCAGGAACCTTATCACCCCCCCCCCCCCAGTTTGTGAAGATGTAGTATGTAATGGGGTCATCATAAGATGCCTGTATGATACTGGATTAGATTTTGACTCAGTCGTGAGCTCTCACCTGGTGCACTCAGATCAATACACCACAGAAACAGTGGAGATCCAAGCAGCAACCAAGGACGTAGCAACCATGACACTTCCCATCGCCAGGATAACTGTGAAAACTCACTATGTGGAAGGAGTAATCAAGGCAGCAGTGATAAACGAACCAATCTACCCTCTGATATTGGGGTGTAGATATGTGTTCTTGGGAAATCCCAAAAGACCTGTGATCATGGCCACAGTACAGACCAGGTCTCAAACAAAGAAGGAGGAGGAAAATCCAATAAATGCTCATCCAGAGGAGATGAGGAAGGCACAGGCTGAAGATAAGTCACTGAAGCCGTGTTTTAAGAAACTCCCAAAATGTCATACCCCTCCTAATAAAGGAGAATTTTATATGAAGAATAAACTCATATATAGAAAGGCCAGAACTGGTTCAAATGGTCACGGACAGCTGGTACTTCCCACTTCATATAGGGAAAAGGTGATGGAGTTAGGACATGCTATCGCCTTCAGTGGTCACATGGGGATTAGCGCAACAGGACAGCGTATAGCTTGCCATTATTTCTGGCCAGGAATAACGGAAGATATAAAGAGATATGTCAAATCCTGCCCAGAATGCCAAAGGGTAGCTCCAAAGCATTGGACTGCACCTGCAACTCTAGGGAAGATGCCAATCATGGGAACCCCTTTTGAAAGAGTTGCAGTGGATATTGTGGGACCTCTCAAACGTACCAAGAGGAGGAACAGTTACATCCTTACTCTGGTGGACACTTGCTCTATGTGGGGAGAAGTGGTAGCCCTGTCATTGATTGACTCGAAACATGTGGCAGAGGCATTACTCACCATATTCACGAGGTTAGGTTTCTCTCACCAAATCTTGACTGATAATGGATCACAGTTCAAGGGGAGACTAACGGAAGAAGTTTTCATTATCTTCCAAGCCAAACACTTTCATTGTAGTCCATACCACCCCCAAGGGAACGGCCAGGTGAAAAGGTTCAACGGGACACTTATCTCCATTCTGAGGAAGTTGGCACATGAGAAACCTGATACATGGGATCAGTACATGCCCGCAGCACTATTTGCATACCGGGAAGTTCCCCATAACTCAACAGGAATGGCACTGGCAACCTTGTTGTTCAGCAGGCCAATTAAAGGTCCATTGGAAGCCTTATTGAGGATGTGGACAGATGAGAAGGCAGAAGAGACTGTTACCTCATCATATCAGTATGTGAACGAACTGACCACTCGTTTAGAAACTGGCTGGAAAATTGCAAATGATAACCTAAGACAACCCAGGAAGAAACATGCTGCATATTACAATAAGAAAGCAAAGGATAGGGAGCTTGCTGTGGGAAAGAAGGTGCTTCTTCTACTACCTGGCAGCAGCAAAAAACTTCAAATTGGATGGCAAGGTCCATATACAGTTTTGGAAAAGGTATCCAGAACAAACTATAAGATAGACAAGAAGGGAAAGGAAAAAGTCTATCATGTGAACCTCCTATGGATCCATTACCTGATACTAACCAACTGTTTGCCAAACTGAATAAGGCAAAATAGTTTTCCAAAGTAGATCTCAGTAAGGGATATTATCAGATCCCAGTGAAGCCTGAGATTCGACCGTATCTGGCTTTTAGCACCTCGGAAGGGCATTATGAATTTAACATGTTACCATTTGGATTGAAAAATGCGCCGAGTGTGTTTTCCAGAATGATGCTGTTGTGTACATATTATGTTCTTAACAGGCATTAACAGATAAATGTAGTCCCAGGTCCTACATCTCTTAAAGATATGTACACACCAACTCAGTTGTGAGTATTATAGTTTATTGCGCACGAGAACGCACATTTCTGATATTTGTAAATTAGCGCGTTTTGTTGTCAGAGAAGCAGATGACGTATCTCGCTAATGGAACAAGGCAGAGTTCCTTTCCAGACTGAGAGTCTGATGCTTTTTGAGTGCTTGAGTCGGACTTATTATACTCGCTTGATGACTGGCTCACTGCAATTCAAGTCATAGCCCTTTAGGTCATTCAAGCCAGGTAATAGATTTATTAATCGATAATTCTTGTGTGAATTAGTTCATCTTTCTACTAGTGACCTCCAGCTGGTACTCATATGATAATGGTATCAGAAAGGATCGTAGTCGCAACGTCAATTCATAGGAAGCTTTGAAGGTATTCAAAGGATGAACATTGTTTATAGATTGAATGGACTCTGCGCTATTGCCTATCTAAATAAGCCAGATTGAAAGTGTGGGCTGATCACAGAGGTGACTCAAATATAATATTATTATTAGTCTATACACCAAGGTTGTCGTCAATAGACAGATGTTAAATTATTCTAATCTGATTAATCATGAGGCCAGTAAAGTCAGGAACTTACTCATACGAGAGACCTCAGATGTGAGATAACATAACAGGGATCTCGCTGTCATTGTCAAGGTCAAGGGACAAGTGAAAGTCACCTTATAGAATCTAACTGACTCATCATCTATATGTACTTTATTAATTCAATATTGCTCAGTCATAAAATTGATTATAGAATTCTATTAAGGATCTATCAGAAATGTATATTTCAAGAATGAACATTACGCCAGATTTTACCGTCCTGTCTCATGTTGATCGTCATTCATCAGAAGTAACTGTTTCGTCTTGTCAACTGTACTACGTTAATAAATTGCATGAACTTTTCTGACAACGAGTTGAGTACTATTGTATTGGCCAATTTGACTGCCTCTCGTTGGAGTTCTGATTTGAACATTACACCTATGTTAAACATTGAACATTCGCGTGAAGATGTGCTAGTATCCGTTCCATAACATTCACTACAAGGAAAAGGATATTACAGTTTGGTGACACCAGTGTGATTTGGAAATCATTATTTTTTCAAGAAGGGACCGATCTCATCACTTCTTCAAAGATCATCTGTTGTACAGAAATACATCGATTTTCAACATGAACTTGAATTCAATACGACAGTTGGCGGAAGGTCATGGACAACATTGGACTTCAACTTCCAGTCCTCATCTTTGAATACTAACATTGTTGTACTCACATAAGTATAACGGAGCTCATACGTACAATTACAGATGCGAGGAATAATTTTTTTCTCGATCAAGATAAGTAAAAAAACGTTGTGTCATTATTACACCGTTTTACGTTGAGCTGTACCTTTCCTTATATATATGTCCACCTATTGGCTATTCATGTTGCGTGTGCTGTTTTATGTTCATCGCGGGAGGTTGGGTAGTCGAATTATGAAAGAAACATACCAGTTTCACCACAGGTCCTTCATGATTGTTCTTTAGATATTTATTTGCAGACTTCCCTCAGTGGAATGTTCCGTCACGTAAGTGTCGAAGGATTCTAGTCCACTGTGTTCGGTTCTCTGTGAATGAACTGTTTAGTTGTGACGTCCAGTTATTTCATTGTTGTTTTCGTTATAGTGATTTTTATCCATACCATAGTTTTATGATGTCTTTAGTACGTAACTGTCGTCCAGTCTCACCTTCCTTTCGTTTAGTTTTTTACAAACCTATGTCTATACAATGTGTTGTCAATTGTATTGTTCTGTTGTTTATCGCAGTCATCATTGCAATTCTTTGCAAGAGTCTATTTTAGTTTCACATTTTATTTTTTTTGTTGATTTATGCGAGCATATTCATTCGTCTTTGATTATCTTGTCCCGTCACGATTGTTACTATTATCTATTGCTTTTGTCTTATCATATTATTGCATTGCATAAATTATTTTATTTATTAATAATATATTGATAATTATCTGATATTGCATACCGTTCTTGTACATGAACGAGTAACACTTATTAAAGTGATAAGAATAAATTATTGGACATAAAGTGGTTAACATTTACAAAGAAAAAGTATAGTAACTACTTGGTGATCATAATGTATTCACTAGGTTATTTTATTAAACAAGCTAAAGCCCTTCAGTTGCCTACTGAAGAGGTGAGAACATAATGTCTGAAAATGAATACAGGGTACGTTTCAAAACTATTCTACCACCATCAGGAAAGAACTTTAGTGACTTTCTTTCTCAGATACGGCTCACCTTGGAAAGATGGATCGAATTGTCCAAGGTAGAAAAATCTTATGATGGTCTTTTTGATTTATTGCTACGCAATAAAGTTTTATCTTCAGTAAATCAAGCATTTCTTTCCTTTTTACATGAACGTTAACCTACTAATATGAAAGAAATGGATGAAAATTGCAAAAATGTCTGTACTGCACATCCAAACATGGATGTTAGCAATGCCCAGATTAAGAATGAATTACCTGTTGCTTTTGCTATGCAACATAATAACTTTTCACGACATCGTTCCTTAAGTAACGACAGAACCTTTAAAAAGGGAAATAACGAGAATTTCCACTCTGGTAATTTTTATAAGGGGAAACAATTTCAACAATCTACTCCATATAATGTTTCTTGGGGCCAATCTCACAGATCACGAGATTTTGATAACAATAATTCTGGAAATAATCAAGGAAACATTTATAAACAAAATTGACGATTCAATTCGCAGTATTCTCACAATAGACATGGTTCTCTGAATAGATCATATGGTCAAAGACATAACAGTAATAACAATAATTGGCATTCTACCCAAGATTGTAATGCAAATAGTAATAGTAATTATGGCAATTTCAGAGAAAATAGTAAGAATCGATCGCGGCGTAGAGATAGATCTTTGAGCAGGCCACGTCAACACTATAATGGTGCTTTGATGGATACTCAGACTAACAAAGAACAAGATAAAAATGTTAATACACATAATGCCATGTCATGTTCTCTTGATTTTGAGCAGGTTAAAGCTCGTTCCGAGTGCACAACCCTATTCCAGCCCAAGGCGATCACGACGCTGCGGTGCGGACATATTTTGCCAAGTCTCCCAGCAGTCTGTACAGCCCCTTACGCTTCGGTGCACATGGGAAAAGGATGTCTTAAATTTAATAGAGGATTTGTCAATGATATTCCTTGCTCTATTCTTTTTGACTCAAGTTGCAGCACCGTTGGAGTCCGGAATTCGTTGATCCACCCATCCTGTGCTACTGGCAGTACTGTCAAATGTGTGACATTTGGTGGGACTGTGGAAACCTTTCCTACAGCCATTATTGATCTTAAAACACCTTTCTTTTCAGGAAAGATCCATGCATGCCTTCTTCAAAATCCAATTAGTGATGTCATACTGGGTCGCATACATTATATAAAAGAGTGTACCCCGCAGCAGATAGCTGATTGGGAAGAGTGACATATACATGCTGCCCATGCATTTGCGACTATACCTACATTTGTTTCACATGCTTGTACTGCTAACGTTTTGGAATCTAGCATTGAAGATGGTTCCATGATTCATTACGCCACTCTTGGTAATTCGTTACAACCTTTACGACATGCTGTCATTCCTAAGAATGATATTAAGGTTTCAATGCAACCTGTGAAGACTAGGAAGTCATTCTGTGAGACATATACCTTCCCTCGGCATAATAATGTTGCCAACTCAATGAATAAATCTTGGCTACATGATCAGCAGACAACTGATCTTAAGAAAAAGTTTAAGTTTGAGAAAAAGGGAAAGAATGTCCCTAATAAAAATAAGAGTTGTAACTCAGATAAGAAAGGTAAAACCAATAAGGTTGTATGCAATGTTTTAACTTTACCCAGCAAGCAGGTGTCTACGACATGTCGTACACTTACATCTTTGTCTGGCGCAAGTAATCATACTCAAGTACAAAAGTATAATCCTTTTAAAAACAATAAATCTACATGTAGAAATAATAACTATTATAATGTACCTCAAAAGACTAAGGGTACTATTCAACCTTATTCACACTTTTGTGACAACGGTACCACATACATTGGTAAGGGTGCATATTCTCGCACCATCCTTGTGCAATATCTGCCACAACGAACTACTTGGCAGGCACTGGAACATTTTTTCAACTACACAGCAGACGTTAAGTTCGTACGTCTATTGCCACATACCAATAACAGGTATGATGACGCCGTGGTTACATTTGGTACTAATAGAGATGCTGGCATGGTAATCGAGCGGGACAATGGGGTGTATTTTCACCACCATTCCTTAAGGTTATGATTAGTACCTGATTCTGCGTCACACAGATATTAACCTACTGATATTGGATTTTGATTTCACATTCTTTGATGACTTAGCCTATGCAGTCATTGTCTCTTTTCTTTACTAGTCATCTTTTCTTTCTCTACTCCTCGGGGCCTATTTGTTACCACATATGTTTTCTCATAGCTTCTCAGTAACACTTTTAGTAGGTATTAGATCCAACTTGACCTGAAACCACCACTGCTACAGAAAGATTATGTTATCGTTCACTCCGACCAACTGACACAGCTATAGATGTTTTTGTGTGTAAATATCATAAAGATGAGGGCGTGCGTTGTTTCTTGAGTGCACACGCCACACAGGCTACCAAATAATACCGTGTTGAATATCTCCGCTTCACAGACTAATATAGTTAGGTCGTGGTTCCGTAGTAAAGCCACCCTTGGCAAAGACAAGACGTTCTGTATACATATAGGCCACGCCCACACAGGGCTGTTTGTAAATATGAGTTATTACTGTCACGCCTGGAAGGTAGAGTGAGTGTGTGCTGGCAGAGTCGTTCACACCACAGGTACATACACAGGAGTCAATGGAGTGTTGAACGACTGATGACATTTAACAAGGGTTTATTAAGTCACAGCACATCATCACGTTGACATAGACGAATACAATTACATCGAATCATCACAGCTTCATAACCTCAGCAAAACAATAATAACAGTTAATGGATCCTTTCATCGAACGGTCGTAATCACTGTGTTAATACAATATATATGGCCTCATCAAAGATGCTCCTAACATCACCGTACTATAAATACTGCACACAGCAGATATATAAATCAAGGCCTAAAGTACTCACAAAATCCATCAGCATACGGTCAGCATCACCGTGCTATAAAGACTGCACACAGCAGATTCGTACTATAAATACTGCACACAGCAGATATATAAATCAAGGCCTAAAGTACTCACAAAATCCATCAGCAAACGGTCAGCATCACCGTGCTATAAATACTGCACACAGCAGATATATATCAAGGCCTAAAGTACTCACAAAATCCATCAGCAAACGGTCAGCATCACCGTGCTATAAATACTGCACACAGCAGATATATATCAAGGCTTAAAGTATTAACAAAATCCATCAGCAAACGGTCAGCATCACCGTGCTATAAAGACTGCACACAGCAGATCCGTACTATAAATACTGCACACAGCAGATATATAAATCAAGGCCTAAAGTACTCACAAAATCCATCAGCAAACGGTCAGCATCACCGTGCTATAAATACTGCACACAGCAGATATATATCAAGGCCTAAAGTACTCACAAAATCCATCAGCAAACGGTCAGCATCACCGTGCTATAAATACTGCACACAGCAGATATATATCAAGGCCTAAAGTATTAACAAAATCCATCAGCAAACGGTCAGCATCACCGTGCTATAAATACTGCACACAGCAGATATATATCAAGGCCTAAAGTATTAACAAAATCCATCAGCAAACGGTCAGCATCACCGTGCTATAAATACTGCACACAGCAGATCCGTACTATAAATACTGCACACAGCAGATATATAAATCAAGGCCTAAAGTACTCACAAAATCCATCAGCAAACGGTCAGCATCACCGTGCTATAAATACTGCACACAGCAGATATATATCAAGGCCTAAAGTACTCACAAAATCCATCAGCAAACGGTCAGCATCACCGTGCTATAAATACTGCACACAGCAGATATATATCAAGGCCTAAAGTATTAACAAAATCCATCAGCAAATGGTCAGCATCACCGTGCTATAAATACTGCACACAGCAGATCCGTACTATAAATACTGCACACAGCAGATATATAAATCAAGGCCTAAAGTACTCACAAAATCCATCAGCAAACGGTCAGCATCACCGTGCTATAAATATTGCACACAGCAGATATATATCAAGGCCTAAAGTACTCACAAAATCCATCAGCATCAACGTGCTATAAATACTGCACACAGCAGATATATATCAAGACCTAAAGTACTCACAAAATCCATCAGCAAACGATCAGCATCACCGTGCTATAAATACTGCAGCTTACGAAATATGCTGTACACACAGTGAAAACATAAGTCGACATCTTAAGCACTGTACAGGCATACACCATCCAAAAAACCCCAGGCTTGACCAGGTCAGTCCATGCTCCCAGAAGCCATCGAAGGCATTTGTCGGCTTTCACGACATTTCTTTTTTGGGTCACCATGTTGGTCATGGCATGTTATACACAGAGGACAGTAATGTCTCTAAAATCCTCAACATAACAGCACCAAAGACTAAGAAACAAGTAAGATCCTTGTTAGGATTAATACAATTTTATGGTAAATTTATTCCTCATTTATCGACCATCACTGCTCCTTTCTGTTCTTTGTTGAGGAAGGGAACAGCTAGCGTGATTCGGTGGTCTGACGAACATCAAGTCGCGTTAGATTCAATTAAAATTTTTTTTTCGATCCTCCAGTTTTATGGTTACCTAACCCAAACCTTATTTTTATTCTACGTAGTGATGCGTCTTCATATGGAATTGCCGGCATATTGATGCAAGAATACTCAGGCACCTTACATCCTGTGATGTACGTATCAAGAAAATTAACGTCAACTGAACAGAATTATTCAGTGCTGGACAAGGAACTTTTAGCTTTGGTATGGTCAATTACCAAACTGGAACGATACTTACTTGGGTCTCATTTTATTGTGGAATCTGATCAAAAGGCACTCACGGCTCTTAATACTAAAGATGTGAAGTCTTCAAAATCAACGAGGTATGCCATTGCCTTACAGCCCTACTGCTTCACGATTCGGTTGATACCGGGATCGAAAAATGTTTTTGCGGACTGTTTGTCCCGCTGTCCAAGCGAACCAAGCAAGTCAAAACGACCTACGGAAATTGAAACCTCTTCACAGATAGTCGTCCAATTGAAATGTGATGATCAGTGAACTTTGATTACTTGTCAAACTTCTATGCAGGCTTCGTATGGATATGGATTACTCATACTTTTATGACTATAAGGAAATACTCAGTGTCTTTATTGAACATAACTTTTGATGTCCATTTCTTTGAAAGAGTACACTGTGGACATTTATCAACATCATTGTAATGCGATGGATGAACATGCTAAAATACTTGATGTTTTGGAAAATATCTTTTCAGCGTGTTTGGAATCTAAATAACAGATTTTCATCTAATATTAACTGTTTTCGATATAACAGTGACACTGATTAAGATTGTTCGAAATTAAAGGAATTTGTAATTAGTGACTATTTTAATATATGAACAATATTGATTAGTTAGAATCAATTTAAGGTACTTAATTAGCAAAATATTTCACATTCACTAACTTTAATAATTTGTATATGATTCTTTATACTAGTAACTGCCACCCAGAGTGTATTACACTCGTAGGTGATTAGTCCATCTTATTGATTTTAGAAACATTAGGGGTGTTGTTCACTTCGCGTGTTTGATTATTCATGTTATTCACTTTGCTTGTTTTATTTAAATTATTTGCTTTACAATTCACTTGTCATTTTTTGACATATCCTCATCTTTTTTCATTCAAAATCATTTGTTGATTTATTTAATTTGGTTGGATGTTTTAACATTTTTGTGGTGCTTATTTCAATCATTCTTCACACTTTCTTTCTATTAATTTCACCACATCGTACCAAAGTCGGTCGATTGTGAATGTATGCTTTAATGCATACTCTGGTTTAGTTGAGTTCATTTACATTTCATATTCATTTTCTTTTTATTGAGTAATATAATCATTATGTTAAATTTCATATATGATTATGTAAATTTAACTCACCTCTCCGAGTTCCTTAACGTAGAAAAAAAAAATTAATAGAATTAATTTTTTTTTTTAAAGGGGGGTGATAAGGAAGCTGTTGCATACATATTATGTCCTTAACAGAAAAATGTAGTCCCAGGTCCTACATCTGTTAAAGATATGTACATACCAACTCAGTTGTGAGTATTATAGTTTATTGCGCACGAGAACACACATTTCTGATATTTGTAAATTAGCGCGTTTTGTTGTCAGAGAAGCAGATGACGTATCTCGCTAATGGAACAAGGCAGAGTTCCTTTCCAGACTGAGAGTCTGATGCTTTTTGAGTCCTTGAGTCAGACTTATTATACTCGCTTGATGACTAGCTCACTGCAATTCAAGTCATAGCCCTTTAGGTCATTCAAGCCAGGTAATAGATTTATTAATCGATAATTCTTGTGTGAATTAGTTCGTCTTCCTACTAGTGACCTCCAGCTGGTACTCATATGATAATGGTATCAGAAAGGATCGTAGTCGCAACGTCAATACATAGGAAGCTTTGAAGGTATTCAAAGGATGAACATTGTTTATAGATTGAATGGACTCTGCGCTATTGCCTATCTAAAGTAGCCGGATTGAAAGTGTCGGCTGATCACAGAGGTGACTCAAATATAATATTATTATTAGTCTATACGCCAAGGTTGTTGTCAATAGACAGATGTTAAATTATTCTAATCTGATTAATCATGAGGCCAGTAAAGTCAGGAACTTACTCATACGAGAGACCTCAGATATGAGAAAACATAACGGGGATCTCGCTGTCATTGTCAAGGTCAAGGGACAAGTGAAAGTCACCTTATAGAATCTAACTGCCTCATCATCTATATGTACTTTATTAATTCAATATTGCTCAGTCATAAAATTGATTATAGAATTCTATTAAGGATCTATCAGAAATGTATATTTCAAGAATGAACATTACGCCAGATTTTACCGTCCTGTCTCATGTTGATCGTCGTTCATCAGAAGTAACTGTTTCGTCTTTTCAACTGTACTACGTTAATAAATTGCATGAACTTTTCTGACAACGAGTTGAGTACTATCGTATTGGCCAATTTGACTGCCTCTCGTTGGAGTTCTGATTTGAACATTACACCTATGTTAAACATTGAACATTCGCGTGAAGATGTGCTAGTATCCGTTCCATAACCACCACTACAAGGAAAAGGATATTACAGATGCGAAAACTGTTGGAACCACTGAAAAATCCATGCATCACAAATTTCATGGATGATATCCTCATCGCTACTGAAACATTTGAGGAACATGTTAACTCTTTGAACATGCTATTTGATAGACTCAGAGAGGCAAACTTGACGGCTAGACCAACAAAATGTTGTATAGGATGTAAGGAACTAGAATTCTTGGGACATACTGTTCATCAGGGCAACATGACCCCTGACCCCAAGAATCTGGAGAAGTTGCAGAGAGCACCTAGACCCCAGACTAAGAAGGATGTGCGATCCTTTGTGTCACTTTGTGGGTTTTACCAAAAGTATATTTAAAACTTTAACTCTGTGTGTGCACCTCTGACGGATTTAACCCGCAAAGGTCAGCCTGATAAGCTTATTTGGTCAGCACAGTGCGAAATGGCTTATAATGAATTAAAAGAAAAACTCACCAGCAAGCCTATTTTGAAACTACCTGATTTGACTCGGGAATTTGTCGTGAGAACGGACACTAGTAATGTAGGACTGGGGGAAACCTTGTTGCAAAGGTCCTCTTCACCAAATGGGGAATTAAACCCAGTCGCTTATGCCAGTCACAAGTTAAACAGCGCTGAGCAAAACTACTCAACTAGCGAAAAAGAATGTCTCGCTTTAGTCTGGCGCTTTAGTCTGGGCAATAAAGAAGTTCCAGATCTATTTATATGGTAGAACATTTGTGGTACAAACGGATCATCAGCCCTTAGTATTCTTGGCACAGGCAAAACATGAAAATGCAAGGTTGCTAAGGTGGTCTTTACTCATTCAAGCATACTCGTTCTCCATTGAGTAAATTCCGGGCCCGCAAAATGTTGGGGCAGACTTTTTGAGTAGACACCCTCCGGAAGAAAACCAAAATAATTATAGACCTTAGTTGATGTCATGTGATCAGATATATATCACAGATTATAAACTTGCATTTGCATGCATGTTCTTAACAAGAGGGATGTGTAGTGATATCAGTGATATATTTGATCACCCTTACATTAATATTTAACAAAAGATTTGAAATGTAGTGGAAACTAGTTTTCCGCCCGTGTTTATTGCGCCTCATTGTCACCCATGCCTGGAATTGAAAAGTATTAATATGAAGGAAATGATAGCCTATCTCAAACCCGCCCGCAATTTCATCACTCCGCCTTGAGAATTTAAAATTGACATGAAACAGTTTGAGTGTGGCAAAAATTTGTTTCGCTCATTGGAGTGATTGAAAAGGGAAAAAAGGGGGGGGGGGGGGGGGTGAACGAGAGAGTAAGAGAAGACTACAACTAACATTTTTAAATGAATCTAAAAATAAACTAATGCATTGTATTGTATCCAAGTCGCATGGTAACTGAAGTTTGAATTTCTACTGTATTGCGTGAGAAATCATGACCACTTGTTACCCACCACCTCTTTTAGGCTAGACACACAGTTAACTATGATTCAAATATACATTATGGAAAGGGGAGGATAGGAGTAAACCGATATTGAAAGTGAAACTTATTGTGACTTTCAAAATAAACTAAAAAGAATGGTTACAAGGATAACATTGATAATATTACCTATAAAATCTTCCATGGTCATTAAAAATAACTTAGAGCAATCTTAGAAGAATATATTTTAGTAAAATTTGTGGTTTAGCAAAAGAAAACCCAATATGCATAGAGAAATACAGAAATGAGAACGGCTAGAAAGATTAGCATAAAAATTATATAGATTGGTAGGGTATAGTCTTCTGATAAATAATATGTTTCAATATCAAAAATCGCATGAGTAATAACCAAGATATTGTAAAAATACTATATAATTTTGGACAGGAAGACATACAGACTATCGTTCTTGCTCATTTATTGGTAATATTTTTGGGACGCAATTTTGAAAAGAGGCATTGGCATGATTCAAATTTGATTGGTTAACGCTAGGAGGAAGGGAGAGGTAGAAAATGTTAGCCCAAAACGATACATATTTTGCAGTGTAATAGCATGGCAGACTGACCAACAGACTAAGAAACACATAGTATGTTTGGAGTTTTGTTTTTCAAATTTGAATTGAATTGATAGACTCTCTCTGTGATTGGGCCAGCCTAGTGATAATGGCAAAAAGATTCCAAGGCTTGTGGCCATTTGATAAAATACTTTTAGTAAGCAAGCTGCATTGAGAACAGCAGTGTTAAGTGTGAAATAAAACTTAGCAGTCTGGACAGGGGCAAAGCTGAACTTATATCAATTATAATTCTAATGCCAGTCAACGTGTGCATGTGATATTTTCATTGAATTGTGGGTTTGTTCTGGTACTAAACTTAGTGCCAGACTTCGGGTAGATTGATCATTGTGAGAGAAGACAATGTTGATTGGTACACGCTCTCTACCACATCTACCCCAGAGAAATTAAGAGATTGGCCATACGTTTGAAATTTTGCTGGTACATGCTCTCTATCACCATCAACCCAGAAAGTGGGAGAGATTGGCTGCATCTTCAAAATACTATAACCTGAAAGATAAGTGCCAGAGTGTTGGCACTATGACATTCATCCACTAATATTATTAAATAATAAATAAAATATTTGAAGTTTGAAATAAAGAATTCCACAAGAGAAAAAGAAAAGAAAAGATAGGGGATGATGAAAAACCCCAACCCACCATTAATTACCAGTGTTAACCGTATTCTATAGTGATACCTCAATATACTTAGATTTTAACATTTATTTAGATGGACAGAAGATCCATTGTGGCATTTGACTTATGTAAATAAAACAATCAATTTCATTTTCTTGTTGGTCCTGACTCAGAAAATTCTGAATCAGGACAAATAAATTGTAATATATCCTATTACCTAACATTCAGCCACCGACTTCTATAAGTTATATCATAGATTGGTAGTTTGTTCATGGTTGTAATAACCCAGTCGTGTCTATTTGATAGTACTGATTTATATGTATGTTTATTTGAACAACACAGCATACACCCGCATTACCCTAGACATCAAGTCATTTAAAATACATTGTAATAAAATAATCTCAGAGTGAGATCACCGGGTGGTAGCCAATAGATACCCTGAGAAGTCATCCCCAATTCAACAATTAGATTCAGGGATTTACATAGCTTGACCTAACTCTGTTGACAATATAAGAACACATAACAACAATAACACCAAACCCACCACAACAGCACAAACACCAAATTAAGATTATATAAGAGTTGTGTATTTTCTGTTCTTCTCTGTTTTTCTGTCCTTCTTCCACACAATCTGTCTAAGGAAAATTCACTGAATCTTTTTGCCGATTACTATCACTAACCAAGAACTACTTACTCGGAGTAACCAAGAGGATATGTACACCATCATAGCTGGCAGACGCTGGAGTTGGGTTGGCCACGTCCTCAGAAGAGACCCTAATGCCATCACAAGAACAGCTATACTATGGAACTCTGAAGGAAAGCAAAGGAGAGGCCGACCAAAAACAACTTGGCGGAGAACTGGAGGCCGAGATGCAAAGAATGAACCAGAACTGGGGCACTGTATGAAGGATGGTCGATGGTCAAGCAAAGTTGAAGCAGTTTGTTGCTGCCCTACAAGATGCCACCAGGCGTGAGGGCCACTGACTGCTTCGACAGTCGGCGGCTAAGGATCAAAGAAGAAGAAGAAAAAGGTTTCAGGTGTTTGATGCAATATTACAAGTGTAGATCTGTTCAATAAATGAGGTACACTGGTCTTCTTTTATTGTTCTTTGGCTGCGGACTGGCAAAGCAATTTTGATCCATCATGCCTGGTGGCATCTTGTAGGGCAGCAAAAACTGTCTCCACTTTGCTTGGTCAAAAGCCATCTCTTGAGGTACACTGATAGCATACTAAAATTATTAACAAATAAACTACTCACCTCATAACCTGGTTCCAGTTTTATTTTTTCATCACTGAATGCAGCTGTAGCTTCAACATGACTTGAAGTCTGAGAAGAAAGAGTGATGGACCATAGCAGGATATCTTACATTGCATTATGGGAGTAAAATTAATGTACACACCAATGATAGATCAAAACTGTACACACAACATACAAATATTATCTACTTTAATTAAGCTCCATTTTCTTTCTTTTCTTTCTTTCTCTAACCAGTAGCACTCAAGCTTTCCAGCCCTTTTTGGCCCAATGACATGTCATTGCAAGGCAGGGGAGACAGTGGACTTTCCTTCCAACCAAGTCAGGAGCTTCACTCCTTCCCATCCACAGACGGTTTATCTGCAGAAACCGTTCAGGTTATTGAGTCAAAATCCTGGTCGATGACACTCCTACAAACACCTGTGCCTGAACCTTGAAAACCTGGTCGCTAGTGCAACGTGGTAACCATTACACCAGCGTGGCTCCCATTGAGCTCCATTAAATGTTTGTATGCAAAACAAAATGTTAACCTCATTATCTTGTTCTTGTTTCACTCAGACAGCTGGACCAGAGATGCCATTTGTAATATTCAATTCATCCTGGTGGGAAAAAAATCAGAAGAGGACGTGAGAAGAGTTATATTCTAAAAAATATAAAAAATACATGACTTTTCTAAGAACTGATGGAAATATTTGATCTATTTCACATTGTTTAACAGCATGATTTCAGAAAGGGGTAGGGGCCAACATCAGGAAGAACTAGTATTTCCATAGTAACAAGGGAAAAAAAAAAACTCACTTTACAAACCCGCTCCAGTTTAATTGTTTCGTCCATAAATGGGAACTGTGTTTGACTATTTCTTGGAGGCTGGAAAGAAAAATTATGTTTCATATAAATATACAAAATAGTTTGAAATCCTAATAACATCAACATTCTCTAGTGGGGTAGAAGATGATGTAGAGATGAAAGTGTTGACAATTGCAAACATTATATTAGAGACAAATTCATTTTCTACCAAGCTGCAGTATTTATTACAGTAAATATTCTTGCTGTCTACCTTCTAGTTTCCTATGTGCTGTATTCTTTTTCTGTGTCTCCACTCCTTTCATTTATTCCATTTTGTAAAAGTGTAGGTGTAACCTTTACTTCCCCTGTGGTAAAAAATGTACATTCCCTGAATATTTCATGACATGTTAAAAGATTGACCTTTTACAACAACACTTTTATTCTTCATTTTCTTACTACAATATTTTAAAATAATCTTCTCTAAAGACAGTATTCTCATGTCTCTTCAATGTGTTTTTGTCTCCCCTGATTTACCAGCTTTAATCATTCAATTATTCATGACCTGATAGCTTACCATGGAACATAGGCCTTCAACAAATACAAGCTAAGCAACCCCCCCCCCCCCCCCCGCCCCCCCCCCCCCCCCCCCCTGTACATCAGGTGAACGTCTTTCCATGTCTACTTTGTTGAAAATCTTGTAATTTCACTTCTTTAAGCCCTACTACTTGTCATGAATGTTTCTCTTCTCTCTAGACAGAACAAAGTTGACAGGACATCAACAATAATTATCTAATACAAGGTCAAACAGAGGACATAACTTCTAGGACAGTAGTTCTTAACTTTCTTTTTTGAGCTGTGGACCTCTTTGATTGTTCCTTGAAGGATATGGATCTCGACTTAGAAAAAATTCTAAAGATTTATCATTAAACTTTTTGCACACAAATAATACAAAGAAAAATTGTTATGCTTATGTACAAATACCATCTTTCAAGATATAGTAGCCTATATACTTGTCATCATGTTGTACTGCTTTAAAGTTAGTTGGGCTTTAATATTTATTTAACTGAAGCGACACGGCGGAAGTATCAATACCCACTCGGCTAACATGGCAGCCTGTATCTACTTTTCTGAAACTTTTATCATACCTCATAATCTAATTCCGGTTTTATTTGTGTAGTTTCTTCATAATTCTTCATCTTCGTACAACTCTGGAGCATAGTTCCTTTTGGAGTATAAATAACGTCTTTCTCAGAAGGAATAACAAATGAAGTGCGTAACTTTGGCCTTCCGCTTATCCACCTTCAAATGTAAACAGTCGAGCTGACAAAATGGTTACAGCACTTGCTTCTCAAAGCGCTGTTATCGAGTTCGAAACCAGATAACGTCACTCTTGTACGTCTTCAAACTCGAATAGGTTATTTACATCCTTGACCAAAAAGTATCAAAATACACATCTGTTATATCCGACTCTCCCCGTAAATCACTTATAGAATATATTAAGGCAGGAAACCACAACAGATAAAATGCAAAGGTAGTCCCATGGTAGACATTGCCGTACAGAGAGTGAAATGTTAGTGACTTCCATATACTACATCCAGATTTATGAAACTGGGTAACTAGTTTTGAACACAGGATTTGGCAATTTTTACATGAGGCGTGTCTAACCACATTGCCAGTCGAAAACTCACACAAATGATATCTTTTAAAAAGCTGACAAAATGCCAGAGTCTATATGACAAAGTTTAACCTATTTATTTACATTTGTTCAAGAGTAATTGATCATTAAATGTGTCATAAGTCGCCAAAGAACCTGAACGAAAATGGGAATTCGCTACAAATTGGCAGTTGGTCTTGACAAAGGTCACAAGGTTAACAAACTTGAGGCTGGGAGAAAGCAGAGACCTAGCCGCAGAAAGGGGGCGGCAACGAAGCATGCCAAGTTTGGAAGAGATCTTGTTCGTGAGATTGCTGGATTCTCTCCATATGAAAAAAGATGCCAGGAGTTACTGAAAATCCAGAAAGACAAACGTGCACTTAAATTCTGTAAAAAGAGGTTGGGTACTCATATCAGAGGCAAGAAGAAGAGAGAAGATATGTTGTTTTACAAATTCAAAGATGATTTAGTCAATACAGAGAGAAGTGCACACGCGTGAATCAGTATCTTTAATATATATCTACTTAGAGCTAATACGGAGAATTTAACTGTTAATTCACTTGAGTGCTTGTGCGAGCCAATAATAAATTACAGAATAATCCTTCACAAAAGGCAACGGTGAGATAAACAGTTTTCTTTGTCTTTTGTCCTCGTAAGACGAATTACTATTGTTTCTATTTTTTCTCACACCCATCCATTTCTTGTCGAGTGCACTTGTCACAGGTTGCCTCCCCTTGCTCTGCTGTGATCACCGTATACCATCACCAACCAAGATCTGCTTACTCGGAGAAGGCAAGAGGACACGCAAACCCTGTACGAAGGATGGCCGCCGACCGAGCAAATTGGAATCAATGTGTTGTTGCCCTACAAGATGCCACCAGGCGTGATGGCCACTAACTGCTTTGACGGTCGGCAACTAAGGGTCAAAGAAGAAGCAGAAGGAATGGAGTGAGACCGGATGATGAGAAGTTGCAGCTATCCGAAACATACCTTCTCCTAGAAATATCAAAGTTCGTGGGGCTCTGGGGCATTCGCTAATTTTAGGAGACATATCGCAATCGTTTCTGAAATGGCGGAACCTTTGACTAATTTGACAAGAAAGAATGTTCGCTTCAGGTGGTATGAATAATGTCAAACAGCGTTTGAACAGCTGAAATCAGCCCTCATTGAGATTCACTGTCTGATACATCCGGATTTGAATGGCCAATATACCGACGCCGCGGATACAATTATAGGAGCTTGTTTAGTGCAGATCAATAAACCGGGAGACGAAGATATATTACCACCTATAAAGAAAGAGAAACCCATTGTGTTTGTGTCACACAAGCTGAGCGGCTTACAGACAAATTGGGGAACTACAGAGAAAGAAGCCTTCGCGATACATTACTCAGTGCAGAAATTAGACTACTACTTAATAGGAGCGGAGTTTATTGTACGCACTGACCATAAGCCGCTGATTACTTGGCTGTCTAAACAGAAGGAAGGAACGAGGAAGTTACAAACGTGGGCGTTAAACCTACAAGGATACAGCATCGCCGGAAGGAAGAACACATGTGCGGACCTGTTATTTAGATCCAAGATTAAAGCAGAAAGGGAAGATAATTCATGGAATAAGGAGGGAGATGAGGAGGAGATAAAGGTGGAAGCCATAGCAAAAATCAAGGGTAGAAAACAGAAGAGGACCCCGACACTACCGGAAAACGAAAACGAAAGAGAGGAAGAAGAGATAAAAAAGTGGCAAGACAAATTCGATATGGTTATTGAACAAGAGAAGGATGAGAAAATCAGAGAACTAAAGAAACGGTTGATAAAAAACTCAGATGAAGTGGATAACTTTTTTCTATGGCCAGACGATGGACAGATATACTATGCGGGAAGAGAGAATGAAAGCGGTTGGCGCAAGTACATTCCAAAACAGTTGATAAGGAAAATTTTGGACCAATACCATGATGGTAACGGACATGTTGGAAGAGATAAGACGCTGCACGTTATTAAAAAGAGGTACTTCTGGCCTGGTATGAACAAGCACTTTATTGAATATGTGGGAAATTGTGAGACATGTAAGCTTAGACGGATGAAAGCTATAAAGTGCCCACTACAGGAGATGGATAGACCTCATTTTCCGATGCAGAAAATTAGCATCGATTTATCTGGTCTATACCCGAAGACAAATGCAGGGAACACCATGATATTGCATTTCCTGGACTGTTATAGTGGATGGCCAGAATGTTTCACAGTGGCAGATGGGACTTCACATACTATTGCCAAGATATTAACCACATAAATTATCCCACGACATGGTTGTCCTGAAACTATTCTAACGGACAACGGAAAAGCTTTTTTAGGTAACCCCTTTAAGAATACCGTGGAAAGGCTGCACATAAAGCATATTAGGACAACAATATATCGACCACAAGGAAATGGAATGAATGAAAGGATGCATGTGGTAATCAACGGTGTTATTTGCAAGTACAGCCGAGGAAATGTAGACAACTGTAATGTGTGTTTGACACAGGCATTAGAAGCGATTAGGTTCAATGTAAATGAAAGTAGGGGCATGTCACCATTCTACTTGTTATATGGACGGGATCCCACGTTTCCGATTGAATGAATACTAAGGGACAAGAAACGATATTATGGAGAGGATTTTACCGAGGTTATCTTACAAGAAAAACATAAAGCACATAGATTGGTACTCGAACACTTACGGAAGGAGTTTGACAGGCAAAAACGTACGCTGACAAAAAAGGAAAATTACAGGAGTTTCGACCAGGGGATAGGGTGTTCTATAAGAAACATGTGCGTCCAACAAAGTTTGATAATCGTTGGATAAAAGGTTACGTAGTACTAGAGATCTGCCGTCAATGGTACCTATACCTTGTAGCGGTATGGCAGCTTGCGTACCCTGACAATCCCCAGAGCTATGCCAGTGGGAGTTTTACTCCTGGTAGGTTCAACCAAGCTGGACTGGTCTGTGTGGGTAGGGGTCAGACAAAAGCTGGTACCCTGGTCCTCCAGGTTGGGGGTTTTAGCATAGGGCTGACACCCCTGTCTATGTAAAAAAATAATGAAGTTACGGAAACAACATCAAATGAACAAACTTTGCTGTGGGATGGACATTCGGAGTCTGTGGCTCGTATGACTGTCAGTGGTGAAAGCCGAAAGGAAGCCACTGACATGAAAACGGATGTCCTGACCGCAAAACAGTATACGAGAATAGGATTTTGGAATGTCAGGACAATGTACGAGACAGGTAAACTAAGACAGGTCACGGCAGAAATGAGAAACTATAGGTTACTGTTGAGTGCTGAAATTTTAATTATTGAAGCTGGTGGATATGTATATCGTTGGGACTGTTTATGTTCTTGAGTCAATTGTGCTAATTTCGCGAAGATATTAATATTTGATGCAATAAGATGCAAACTCAACGTAGGCACATCAACAAGTGCCAATACTGTGATAGTCCAAACTCGTTACTTAAAAGTTCATACATTGTTTATTGACATCACATCATACGGGACGAAACATTCAACGTTGACGGTTAATAGATAATTCAACATGATGATAATGGACGCATGTCCTCAATAATAATTCAAATAAATATTCTCAGAAGAATCCTCCAGCAAATTCTGACTAGGTCTCTGAGTGAATACATCAATAGTCATAAAGGTCATGAAGTAGTTAGTACAAGGTTAGATTGATCACGGTTGACCTTTCCTCAAGGACAGGAGATTCTCATTATACTTGGTAGTATCTAAGATCCCGATCTTTAGTATGTTCATTTCTAAAGAAGTCCTCATCAACAAAACATAGTAGAACGTAGGTGCAGGTTCCTACTAAATACCTTCTAGGCATGTAAAGTTACTTAGGCATAGATACTTGAATTACCTCTTGTATTAGCCGTGACTGACCCCAATGGCTTCCTAATATTATATAGATAACGTAGATCCTCGGTAGTTACCGCCGATCCCCTTGATAGGCATTTACTGGCATACAAAAATATATCTTCAACTGTGAATCCATTTCGGTACAGGCTAGTTACCTGTTATCGACTAGATACTCACGACTTTGGAGCACAATCATTATTATAATAATAAGTACATACTTACCAACGGGCTGATCACCCGTTTGCCAGTCACTTCGATTACGGAAACAACAGCAAATGGATTGATTTGCCGTTACCCTAAAGACGCCATTAGGCGTGATGGGAAACAATGGCAAAGAAAACCTATCTGCTGTTGCCCTAAGACGCCACTAGGCGTAATGGCCACTGACTGCTTTGACGGTCGGTGGCTAAGGATGGAAGAAGAAGAGAAGAAGTACATACTTGGCTCTTCCAACGACTCAGCACATACGTGGATGACCACTGGCTACGACTGCTAATCCGCAGGACCGGGTCTCAATATAAAATACTTTACCCAAAACACGGGTCTCGAACTCCCAAAGCTTCATTATTGGAACTTGGGATTCTCGCTTCTCAAACCCATTCATGACGTCAACCGACTGTCTAGATACACGTGCGGACAGGATAACCCCTACACGCCTTAGTGCACAACCGTGCGCTAATGAAATCAAACTCACCAATAAGACTTACTCTCATGTAAGTCGGTGCGTAAAGTTTATTACAGAGGTAGGACAACGTATTAATAATATAAGACTACCTTCATCTGTAAAGGACTGTAGAGGTCTACGAAAAGGGCTCTACAGATTCCTTACCAATCCCCCCCAAAAAATTAATTACATTAATTTTTTTCTTTAATACCGACACTAGAGGTAAGTCAAGTTTACATATTCCTATTTTACCAATATATCATGATAAAACTAATAAAAATATGAAATTCCAGTTAAATCAAACAACAAAAGGTATGCATAAAAGCATACATCCACAATTGCACGCCTTTGGTACAATGTGGTCAATGAACTAAAATATCATATTAGAAATATTGAATTAAAATCAATG